>JAECUM010036579.1:0-54261 GCA_016617855.1 Megalonaias nervosa | reverse complement strand
GTGTCACGGGCATAGTCTTTCTAGAGCTTTACAGCACAATAAATTGTTCAAGCAGTTACTTTGGGTGGAGGAATAGTACCACGGTTTTGAATCTGCTGGAATCGTCCATCTCCTCATAATAATTGACATCAATGAGTCTTGAAAAGAAAGGAAAGCAGGTCAAAATACGGATAAGAATTACATATAAAACTGCCTAGTTCAATTAAAACATAGCCAAGACACGGGATAATTGAATATAAGATGGAGAAAACATGCGTTGATTACAAAATCTTTAACTAACCTGGACGTTTGATTTATATAAATCTACTTATCCCAAAACATCTATTCTCCAAGAACATAAGGAAAACCTAACAGTTTTAGCCAAATTTGAATGATTTCTACCAACCGTCTGATGAGCAGGTAAAATATTCATTGATAAGCAAGAGATGTACACATGATACCTCACTGCATGGTAGATATCATAATTAGCCGATTTTCAGTAACGTGTCGACTGGTAGATCAGCAGAAAAAGATGGTCATAAAATGAATATTTATCTTGTGCCTGCTGCTCAGGTGAATCAAGTAATCAGTTCAAAATAAATTATGTTTGCACTAAATCTATCTGAGATTGAGAGCAGAGCGTTTGTTGATTACATCATTATCATCTATCCAACGTTAGGTTTAGCCAGGCAAGGAATGGAGAGTAGTTACTCAAGGATGTAATGGGGATCGGGATAGATCCCCGAAGATAGATTACACAAGTTGTTATATTTACTGGTTGATGTTTATCAAGGAACAACTGCTTTATTTTCGATGACTGGTCATAACATGATTGATAATGTAAAATAAAAAACAACTAAATTAGCCAATGTTCGTTTTATTTGTAGATATTGTGGCATATATTTGGTGATTTTTCAAATGTACAACTCTATATTTAAAGATTTCAGAAAGAATACGAGTTTGTCGGATGTGCCGTCCAGCAATAACAATTAATAAACGCAATCTGTGTTTGAAGAAAATTATGACATTCCGAAAGAAATGCAAAGGGAACTTGTAGGAACTGTTAAACAGAGCTAAGGAAGCCAAGCTAAAACGAGAATCGAGAATCCATTTGACTTTGTGACTATTCTGATTTACGTGCCCGTAAGGTAATGTATCTGTGTTGGCTACAAAAACACGTCTCGTACAGGAAATGCTACCTTCGTAATTCAGATGCTGACGTGTAATAATTCTATGATCTTAGTAAATGAATATATTAGAAATTGTCCTTGCAGCTGAATAAGCATGTTGCGTGCGTTTCGAATTTTATTTTATTCTTGATCACACGTTTTGTATTTCTTTACAACTACTCTTTCAGTCTTTATGTATTAATTAAGTTTTCGACATCAGACGACATAACCTTTATCATTTTTGTCTCTGATGGCCTTGTTTTCTTTACGGTTCAGGATTGTGCGGCACCGCTGTGAATCCAAGATATAGAAAGCTTTCAATCCATAATTGTCACGACTAAGCGGCATAACCAAATGCACCTTAAGGGTACAATATGTATATCTGTATGTGTGTGGGATAATTGCCACAGAATTGTATAATTCACCACTACACCGATGAAATTTAAATTCAGTTATTGTGGCTGATCTGCATTCTGAACAGCCTCGATGGCAATAGCAGACGCAATACGTTATTGTTCATCCAGACGACGGTTTTGTTCATTCTCAATGTCAATAAGATTACGCTTTTGTTCATTTTCGAACAGATCTAATAATTCAAGTATATCAGTTTTGCTTGCACCTCTTGATATTCATATATTACGCTCACGTGCAAATTGTTTCAGTTGTTGTACCGTTGTTTTATTAACAACTCTGGGGTAACAGGTTGATCCACTGCAACTATGGGTCTCAATAATTCAAGTATGTCAGCTTTAGAATGCGGCTTGATATTTGTCTTCCATGATGTTGTGCAGTTTATTATAGCTGATGCACAGCTGGCATGCTTATATAAGGGGAAAGCTTCCTCCATTAATAACTTGTTTCAATTTTTGTACTTTGTATCAGAAACTACAATCGCTTCTATCATATCTATTATTTTGTTTACTTCTGTGATCGTTTCGGGTGTTTGTGATGTCACAGTTGTTTGTGCAGTAACAGGTATTGGTGTCATCACAGGTAATTTTGTCACTGTCTGCCTACGCGTACGATAATATTCGCGAACAAATCCACATGGCTGGCAAATTGATTATGTGAATTGACTTCAATGCCTCATTAAAGACATTGTCTAGCACAAGTGCCAAGATACAACAACAGCATATGTGTTATACAATATTACGTTTTCCTTGCTTTTAGTAATAGCTTCTGAAACTTTTCCCGTCTTTGCATCACTCCTCCTCTGAGTAGTTTTACCACGTTTCGTAGATATACTAAAGATTGATAAGTTCGGATGCCATTCTTATATTAATACTCCAATTTGCTCTTGGATATCGTCATTACCGTTAGAATATTCACTCATATCATCAGATGATTATTTCGTGTAACTCTCTTCAGCTACATCTGATGTATCAAGTGATTTAATAAGCGCCAGGGACTTCATTGTTTCTTGCACTATATCATATAATTTTGTTTCCATTTTCTGCTCGTAAGCTTCAACAAGCATGCATCCTTGCTGTTCTACGATCATTCCTAAGTTAATCAATTTATCGATATGTTCCGAATATGTGTCTGAAATGCATATGATATCTCAATTTGATTAAATTCAAATATACGTTGTCCTACATTAAAATCTGACAGTGCCCGCTTAGGTTTCATGTTCTGGTGACCTTTGTATTAGCCAACGGAAATGCAGCTTTCAGATCTGACAGTGAATCAAATCGTTCGGCACACATTGATGCTCTTAAGCTATACTGTTCAGTCTCCCACCGCGAAGATATAAGACTTCATCTGATTGGCTGATAAAATTAGTGATTATGGTAATAATATAGGTCACTAAAACATGATCCCTAAGCGGTCGCTGTCCGATCTTCACATAGGACAGTGGAGATCTGTTTTTAATCAGATTGACGATATATTTGAGCCTCTTTGATAATTCTATATGATGCATTAAAAGAAACCAGTGTTTAAAATTTTTCTGCTACATTTTTACATGCCAGCCATTTGGTAGGTTAACCCCATTTTAGAGACCTCCATAAATTCCTTCAAAATATTATCAGCATGGATCTGATTGTGCCATTATATATATATATATATATATATATATATATATATATATATATATATATATATATATATATATATATATATATATATATATATATATATATATATATATATATATATATATATATATTCTTTATCATAAAATATATTCTCTTCAATAATTTTCTTTGCCAGTACGAATTCCCTGCAGAAAGAAAGTTATACTCAGCCAGTACAATTTGCTTGCTATAGAGCAGGGGTCTCAAACTCAAACCACCCTAAGGGCCGCATGAAGGCATTTTCGATGGTCCAAGGGCCGTACCACCTTTGTTATTTCTCATGACACCTTGTGTCGCCAATCATTATGCGGGCCACAGGATACGGTTTGGCGGGCCATATGCGGCCCCCGGGCCGCGTGTTTGAGACCCCTGCTATAGAGTATATCATGCTGTGTAGAAACTGTGTAGTGAAAATCTAGAAATAGTTTCTGTTTATCTATGCAGTATAGTTACAAGCAATAATATAGGCCTGACTGAAAGCTTCACTTTCCTGGACTTATAATCCACGGGTTGTACATATGTGGCTTGCTTGCTAAAATGAGTAAAATTCATGGGGGATAGGGGCCGTGACCTATATCAGAAATATAAAGGCTTAACGCCTAGAATGACACTACTTAAGGTTATTATAGCGACCGGTGGCATTCACTCTTCCAAAGGATTGATTAAGGGTGGTTTTTTATGATCTGAGGGCAAATTGACTAACCTTTGGATAACGGATTAACGCTGTTCGTATTCTAACTTTTTGTTGACGTAACCACTTATATAATAGTCTTTAGATCAGAGCTAGACTACGTAAATTTATTCCAGGAATCAATACTATGAGCAAAGTACGATGGACTTTGAGTTTTAAGATCTATCTAAATGTTTCTTTTCTTAGCTAAAACAACCCTGATTGCTCCGTGATACAAAAGAGTCTTGAAAAAAATCCCTCTTCTAATTATATGTCGAGACAGAAGAAGACCATATAACAACTCAAGTTGTGAGTTCCTGATACGAGAAAATCTCTACATGAACATAAAATACGTGAGGTGAGGATTGGCCTTAAGACATCTTAATTTAGATGATGACGATACTTGAAATACACATCCTATTTATTATGACAGTCTTGTGTTGTTAATTGCTCGTCGGAAACTCGTGGAACAACAAACTCGTTCTTGCGACATCCGCCGAAAGAAAAGTTCACCTATACCACATCTTGCCTATATTTTCAGAAGGGATATCGAAAATTTATAGAAACAAACAATTATGGCAAGATATGATAATATGAGGATGCTTTTTTTCTGTATAGGGTCCTCAATAAGCAAGGATCGACAGTGACATGTAATAGGTAATTGCTGTTTACATCAAATATTAGATCCTCTAAGGCAGAGGGATATACTGTACAAACAAACTGACGGACATTCTTTTAAAATAAGCTTTACTCATGATGCAAGACTTATTTCTCGACGAGATGTTGTTCTTACTGTAAGCACTCGGCAAAATGACATTCGCCGAGTTCGCCTCTGGCAAAGTGTCGCCTCGGCAAGTTTATTCTTTGGCGAGATATAACATCGGCAGGTTGTCCATTTGGCGAATTAGGTGAGTTGTCGTGCAACTGTATTCGTTAACAGAAAGGCACTATGCACCTATTTACACAAATAATTTGCCTATAGAATTTTGCTCTTTAAAGTTTTAAGCAAATTACAGCGTATTTAGAACAATAAAATGCAATCATATTTAACTTCACTATCATGACCATCATATAATTACCCCACCCACCCCCGTCACACTCACAGTTTGTGACTCCGTTTTTGTACCTAGATTTACACCGAAAAATAATTCAACAAATACCAAATGACTACATAGGAACAGTGTTTCCTTGATTTGTGGAATATCTATTTTTTTTTTTTCACAAAATAAACTCTGGACAAATGTAAGAGACGGATTACATATACAGTAGTGATTTTGTTGACTTTGTATAGCTTTTGACATTAGCAAAATAAAAGCAACGATTAGAAGTTAAGTGGCAGCACAATCCAACAACAAGTGAGTTGTCAGACAAAGGGAGAAGTACCCCAATTATCTGATCAATGATCCACGGCTTGTCAAACCATAGTCCTGTTTATCATATTGCTCGGATACATATGTCACTATTTTACCTGTAGGTGAATAACTATCTCTCTGTACTGAATGATAACCCCGTTAGGTCCAGGTGCTAATTAGAAATTTAAGCTGGCTGAAAAGACAAATTTCCTGCTCATACCTGTCTTTGACAGGAGTAATATGAAACTGCAGTGTAGAATGTCATTGGTATCAGTTACATGTATTATTTTCCCTTTTTTGTTTCTAAAGTACAGTGCAGGTCATGAAATAAAAGCGAAATATTAATTATACACGTTATCAATTCATGGTGAAAGTGGAGGGAGGTGGGGGAAGTGATTTGAGTTCGAGTATTCCGATACATCGATTTGTTGTAAAGAGATTCGAAGAGGATGTTAACAGATTATGTTGTAAATATTTAAATGCAAGATCACACGCTCCTACATAAGATTGCTTCTCACACAAAATCCATGAACATTTCAAGAAAAGAAAATAACTGTTGGAACATATTTAACCATGCCTTGAAAATAATATCTTTTATTTAAACATGGTTTGAGAACGTTATTTAGTTTCGGTTGATTTTCAAAGAAGTTAGTGCCCAAATCGCTACAGCGTTTAAGTCATGACGAAAACAAAGAAACTGTCCATCACCGGACAACATTCAGCATCTCAAAAATCCGTGAGTACAGTCGACCCAGAAATGTCGACCCAGATATGTGCTGTTTAGGTCGGTTGATTTTCTTTTCTTCCAGGTCTTCGTTTTATTCTCGTCAGTCTTATAGTCATAAAACTGATTTCGCATATTGAAGGAAGACTGAAAACTCCAAATTGAAAGAACTCGTACTTACATTGTGGCACTATATTTGAAATCTGTTCTATATGCAGCAATACAAAGATCAGGATAATGCCAATGACTTCATTGAGTCTAACCTCAATCGGAAAGAAAATTTACATCCAACTTTTTTGGACAAGGTACGCTATGTTTCAGTCAAGCTCTGGGCTTGAAAGCTCACATAAGATGACACAAACATCGACTGTTGATGTCTCTGTTTGCTGGGCATCAGCTGTGAATCTACTAAAATGTTCCAAATTGTGTATTATCAGACAGCAAAATAAAAATACTCCAATCTTGAAACTATACTTTTCTGTGTATTTAAAAAAAAACTAGGAAACAGCAATGTACAGAAACACTTGAAGAAGGGATTTGTTTATCTAGAAACTAAAAGTAAAAAGACTCAACTTGATTCTGTCAATTTAATACGTTTGTGAAACAGAAAATGATATCTTACACTGACTCGAACTCGAGACGTGTCGCATACAAATCGATCACTCTACCAAATAAAATAAACCCAAACTTTTTGTTCAAAGATTTTTTTTAGTACAATTTACGGAGGCTATATAGGGTAATATCGTTTGAAGGTCAGGAAAGCCCAAATAAAATTACAAAATTACACAAGCTAACTTGTCTTTACTGTGTCATTCTATAAGTTGAAAATAAACTAGTAATTTCATTCTTAGATCATTTTAAAAACATTTGAGTTGATATGTGCAAAATAATTCAAAAAATATTTTATCTTACTGAAATTTAATTTTGGGGTCCTGAAAACCGACACTAAAAGTCAGCTCTGTCCTTTGAGTATGATTTCATATTTTTCCTCAGATTCGTGACTTCGGGGCCTGTCCCGAAGATCACAATGCTTTGGATCTTGAGTTTCTTTCTTCAGTGTATTCTATAAAACTAAAATGGATTTTACTGAGGTGAGATTATCTTTGCGATTGGTTGAACATAAAAGTCCTGAAACTCAAAGTCAAATGTTTAGTCATTTGCAGGTCAGGTATGTACTCTCTTATAAATGAAGTCCAATTGCAAACACCACAGACTTTGATCTGCTGTTGCATAATGCACCGACAAATCAAGGCCTATGGTGTTTGTTCTCCGAATAGATCGACACCAAACTAAACATGAATACGTTGACAACGCTATATCTTAATTACTGTATTATTCGCAATCTTTGCGCTCTCTCTCTCTCTCAATCTCTCTCTCTCTCTCTCTCTCTCTCTCTCTCTCTCTGAAAAATAAAGATTTCATAATTAATTATTTAAGGATTGACCGTTTTTTTTTTTTTTTATATCTTTCTTGATTTTTTTAAAATACTTTCATTGAACTGAGAAAACACAGTGCAAATTGTGTGATCCGCGATTGCTGGAACTTTTAATGAAGAAAGAAAAGTTGAATTATATTTAATTATAAAACTTAAACTTCATATTTTACAGAATCCATAAGTCATGAAGCTTCAGAATTGATTAATGACTACTAATGAACCACCGTAGCAAAGGGATGGACGGTCCTTTATGCATGAACGACCATAGCAAAGTGAAGGACGGTCCTTTATGCATAGTGTGAAGTCAGTTTTACAAGCTTTACGACTTCATGAATCATGCAAAATATGACATTTAATTCTTATAATTACAAATCGTTATTAAAGATTACAACGATTCTCAACAAATAAGCAAAAATAACTTCATTTTAACCAATGTTTACTAATATTGTCAAAGCACACAAGATGGGTGCATGAATACATAAAAAGTTCCTTCCTGGTATTATGAACTTATTGCTGTTAGCTTTTGGTGCCTATTGTTGCGATTTTAAATAAGGTAAATGCTTCTTGCAAGGACGTGGTGAACATTTGTCAACATTATTAAACATGTACTTCTTCAGTACAACGATATTACAGGTGCGTGATAGGAATCTGAGATGTCAGTAAAAGCATACTGGCATTTAAGATGTGATCAAAGACGCTTTTCTCAACTGTTCTTCAGAATTTGTCAGTGTATAGTCCTTATTAAATTAAAACTTTAAAAGACAGGTCATGAGCTCACTGCTGGGAATATGGCTAAACAAGGTATTGACAGCTGATGAATAAAAATTAAGTTTATATTAAACCTGTTATCCCCGGAAAATGCATAAAATATTATTCAGATCCATAGAAATAGATGTTTGTAAAAGATATAACGGTGCCAACTGCACAAGCTCATAGGGGAAGAACTTAATGTGTAGAGAACGATGTATTCAGAAATAAACAAGAAAACTAGCTGTGATTGGTGCATTATGTAAGAGTCGTAGTTTCGTTTAGGTTTTGAACAAATGTTGAGTCTCTTGGCAATGTGTCAGATTATGTTAGTTCATATCTAGATGATTTTGTTGTTATTTTCTAAATGAGTTTATTTTAAACGATGTGATAGACATCATTGAAAAGGCATCTGTTGTAACTGGATAATATTTAATTCATGTCTAGTTCCAGCAGAGTTATCTCTCTTTAATGGCATGACGCACCAGGTTCCGTCCTTGTCAAATTGACAATCTAACATTGCTGTCTATGGCAGCGTGAGATACGCATGCTGAAGTAGTACAGGAAGTATATCTACTTCACCAAACGTAGGCATTGAGGTCTATGGAGAAAAAATTGGTACTGTGATACGGTTACCAAAAAGCACCGACATCAAGGACTACTTCAAGGGAATCAACTCTGATGCTGTGTATTATTTAAGAGCTTTTATCAGTTTTGTTATTCCCCTTCCTGTTCAGTTCGCTAAAAATCCAACACACACACACACACACACACACACACACACACACACACACACACACACACTTACTTCAAACAAGACAAATTTGAGTATTTCAAAAATTATTTCAATCAGGGCCTAATAAGGCAAGCTAATTATCCCCCCCTCCCGCCCCAAAGGCACCTTAACGCCTATCTCGAGATGAAAAGTGGGTCTCATTTAGTCATTAATTGAGGGGGAGATGAACATTTTTATTCATTCGAAGTGTTGCCAGAGTTGTGAAAAAATACGTGAAAAACCACTTAACCACTCGTCCGCATAAGGTTGCCCGCAATTTCTATCTACTCTATGACAATGCACTGGCGCATATACATGACGTTACCTACCGATTTGGCCTTGATTCATCCTATGACTAAAGATAAAGCTGCCTACAGAGAACCGTAGTTATTTCCACGTCACTGGAATCCTAAAACAAATAGTTACAAGTAATCTGAAACATACCAAAGATTCAACATTCACCTAAACATACAGAAAAATACACTCCTTCGTATGCACTTTCCAACATCTAGTGGTTGTCTGGTACATCCAGATTAGGTCTCACTGGACAGTTTATCTGGTGAATTTTCATCCGACAATGACCTATTGCAGAAAAATGAGAATAATTTTACACTGAAGATACAAATAAAAACAAACTAATGATTTTTGTAGAAAGCATGCATGTGAGATTTTGTCTGTGGCAATCAGGTTAATTCCTTATACAACTGGTGGCTTTTATACTGAACCAACACTGCCATCAACCCCTCTTTTTACATTCATTTTTGACAGCAAAGAGCTATTTTGACTATTTTCCTGTGACAAGGCGGCTAAAAGAATCAGTTTGTGCCTTATGCATGAATAAAGTTCACTAGTACTATAACAAATTAGCATACTATTCATCACCCCTCAACCTTCTCGATTTTTAGATATTTACCTCTGTAGCAGACATACGTAAGTCAAGTCGGCTATTCATTTGCAGCCCAAGTTAAGCATTTGATCTCCAACGCTAGTCTAACTGTGACAGGCAGTCACCAAACAAGCCAACCCATTTTCAAGCCTAACTCAAAGTAAATTTAAACCACATTACAGATTTAGCTTCTGTGTGAATTTACAAATGCTAGGCTTATGATAATTAGGTTCATGCCTTCTAAATTAAAAATTAGGGAGGTGTCAAAATACGAAATTATCCAGTGAGACCTTAAATAGGATCCAGCCATGATACGTATACAATTTCAGTGCAGAGGCTGGATTAACTTGTCTTATAGTTAAACGTAGGACTCTTATATTATAACGCGTCGGCTGGTAAGACTATTTGCCTTCACATTTGTAACCATTTTTCTGGGATTCAACGCACTGGCTAACGACTTGTACCTACACATACGAGCTCAATAAGAGAAAACATGCCAGAGGACTGGAAGCTCCAAGAGAGTAAGACAGATCAATATATAACAATAATCTGCTAGCTCTTCTGCTTGGAGGAACAGAAATGGTTAAAAATGAATTCACAAATTAGGAAAGTTTGAACGTTGGTGGAAATTCCTCAAATATACAGAGTTACTACGCAACCCTTATGCAGGATTTGTGCAACTTTTGTTCCGATCTCGGTTACCAAGTCAATGCGTATCTGGAGCAATATTCAGGCCGATTATTGGGAAGACTTTGATGAGCAAGGATTCTCCAACAAAACAATAAGAAAACATAAATGTTCTAAAGAGGTCTATGGGCTAAAGACATATAGGCTGGTTGTACACCGTTGATACAGCCACAGGTTCGAATTCTATTGGCAAATATAATTCAGGGATTTATTAGCTAATGTCGGTTCAAAGGTAATAAATGATTAGAAAGTATGCCTGTGGACTATTTGGCTAACAGTTAGGAACATTTTAAATGCATTTCTGTGCATCGGATAACGACGAACTAAAATGAGTTGTGAAGCACCAAAAACCATTACTCATATATAGTGACATCTGCAAAATAATTCATCCCTGGCGGGACTCGAACCAGCGACCTCTGGATTAAAAGTCCAGCGCTTTTTTTTCTTTCTTTCTTTAACAAACGTTCTATACAATATGTAAGTTAAAAGTGTGCAGTCAGTATGTACATAGTATTTTGTGGTGCTATTTTACAAAACATTAAGTCTACAAAGTGATAAACAATTTCTCATCTTCTATTCTCATTAACGGATTATCTTGTACAAAATATTTTGTAATCAAAGCCTGATTTTTGTATTTGTAATATTGATACGCATATAATATGTATTTCCTAGTCAAATATTGAAACAATCTTTCGATGTCTATTTTTTTCCCTAATAACAACATGCTGTTTCGTCTTCTGTAAATACACAATCGAGCAATGCTCAGAATGTAGTTCAAAAATAACTATTGACTGATGCTGTTTCTTTGTTATATCCTATCATGAGCATTTGTTCAAAGGAAGTGTCATTAAGAACACCAACTCTACAATTTTTAAAAGGAATCTTAACTATATATACAACACAATTCTTAAAAGAGCTTAATTCAGGACATTTCAAAAACATGTGAAATAAATCTTCTGTTTCCACCTGGCACACTGGACATGAGTCATTACCAATTTTGCAATAGTATTTCAGTCTCTCTTTTGTAAATATTCGATTGTGCATTATTCTATAATCCAAATCTACGCAATCTGGGGTCTTGAAAGGCAGGTGTATCAATTTCCAGTGGTTAAGCTTTTCCAAACTAAGTATCTTACTCCAAAAGGAAACAGAAGCTGGTTCTTGAAAAATGAAAGTACATAAAAGCGTGTAAAATGTTTGTGTTGTACATGAACAGAGGTCATACAATTTGGTATCAACTTTGAGATACATATTATTTCTCCCATTGGTCACAGTGGGTTTTGACTCTGTTGTAACAATATTTCTCCAGCATAATTGTATACTTTCTATTATGCAATTGTAGTCTTTTTTATCTTTTCGGTTTTAATCTCAGGAGTTAATTCGTATATCATTTCTTCAATAGCTCTATAAGGTAATAATCCAGGTAAAAATTCACATATAATGTCCTGAACACGAACAATTCCTGCTTTTATAAATTCTGCGAAAAACAACGTTTTACCAGCACATGTAATATTAGGATTTAGAAAGAGAGGTTGTTCAAATACATTCCCCACATCAATATTCGTGTCGATATTATTTCTAAGTTTTTCCCATGCATGAAACATTTCTCTGTAAAATATAGGGAGGGTATTCTATTGTTGCTTATTTAAGGACATGAGAAATAAGTCTTTGGTCAACTTCATGTTCAGAACAGTAGATAAAAAGTAATCAAAGGTAGTTTTCCACATAGCATGGCAATTCACATCAAAGTATCTTTTTAAAAATTTTAGTCTGAATACATACATCTTCATCTTTATATCAGTTAACTGTAGTCCGCCGTTTCGCTTATCACCAATTAGTGTATAATAGTTGACCAAATGGGACTTTCCTGACCATATAAATCTGAGAAATAATTGCTTCAATTCATCAACAATCATATCAGGAAGAGGCTGAACTGACACTAAGTACCATACTCTAGAAACTAATAAGGTATTTATTACTGTTACTTTTCCTTGTATTGTCAGATATCTATGTGTCCACAGTTACAATAAGTATTAGGACAGAATTTTTGAGTAAAGATAATAACATTGAAATTTTCTCTAAATTGTATTAAACTAATTTTTCATTGGATTAATTTTTCATTGGATTATATTGGAAGTAATTTCCACTAAAATATATTGAGATTAACTTTATTCATTTCATATTACAACTATATACTATTACGCCCTTACAAGCAAGTGCAAATTCCCCCCCTCCCCCTTCCGTAACATACATTGTATGCTAAGTCAGCAAAACAGTACTTCGTGGCAAAACTTCTTAACATTCTTTTCTGACTGAGTAAGCTAGGATTCAACCGTTTTCCTGAGACGAATAAAATGCTGATCAGGCGGATTATGACGTAATGAACACAGTCGCTTCCATTAGGATAGACTGGAGCCTCTTTCTGGTTTGGGATGATAAACTTAGGTACTAGCGCTTTTACCAAATTTGGCCAGCAGCATCCTTAGACCAGTATAAAAAGCGCTGGGCTGCCTGTATTTTCAGTTCGTTCGTCCCAGAAACAGAAAGGCTTCGTCTATCTTCTTACAGGTAAAAATCGTTGTGTTCGTAAATTTCTTTAAAGAATAAGTACTTTTAAAGTTAGAGATTTCAATAGTAAACTTCATAGTTTTGCAATATTCTTGTGAGTTCTTTTTATTTTATATTCTAATGTAATGGAATGTTTAATTGTTTTTAAAGAATTTATATTCATTTGTATTTGTGGTAATCATTATTAAAAAAAAAGACGAATTCGCTACCAAATTCATGTCTAAGATTTAATTTGGAAATAAAATATTCTTTAAGTAATAAAGAATAATGTTTAGTAATCTATTCCAAATCAGTATTCTAATTTAAATTTAGTAAAATATACTTTATTTAAAATGATTGTTGCATTAATCGCAACATTTTATACTCTTTGATTTAGTCCAGATCTAATTATCTGTATTATATTCTAAAATGCAGAAATTACACAAATATATGAAGTTGATAAGCTCAAAGGAAAAGTATAATATGTATTTTATGTATCTTTCAATATAAAGGCTTTATAAAGTGTATCTTTAGAATGTAGCATTATATATCTATATATATCAATTATATAAATAAAGTTTGTTCGTCCCAGAATCAGAAAGGCTTCGTCTATCTTCTTACAGCGATCCCGTACCTCACTTCCCCAGATGTAGCCGTATCTACACCATTATGAGTGACACCCTTACCTTTAAGAGAGACTGAATTCCTCTCTTCTCTCTCTCTCTCTCTCTCTCTCTCTCTCTCTCTCTCTCTCTCTCTCTCTCTCTCTCTCTCTCTCTTTCCTTCTGGCCATGGAACTGAGCATTGCTAAGAGTTTACGAAAGAACATTTTCGTAAAATAAGTTTTCAATTTTAGACAATCTATCATTCCAGTTAAGCTGCTCACGTAACTTTGCACATTTTCCAACATAAGCTCTTAAAATTAAGATGACTTGATCACAAATTTGAGTTTGTAATTGTTTGCAATACTCATCAGAGACTTTACCAGATCCAATACATAGAAGTTCTGTTTCTTCCTTGTTCACTTTTGCACCAGATCCTTTACTATACAAGTCAAGTACATTAAAGATTGATTAATGGATTGTGTGTCCGCTAATGTCAAGGTTGTATCATCTGCATCTTGAAAGAC
The DNA here is from genome assembly GCA_016617855.1 of Megalonaias nervosa. Classification (NCBI taxonomy): domain Eukaryota; kingdom Metazoa; phylum Mollusca; class Bivalvia; order Unionida; family Unionidae; genus Megalonaias; species Megalonaias nervosa. Next base: position 40,086 of record JAECUM010036579.1, on the reverse strand, counting down.
TTTACTTGTATTACGTATTACTTGACAGCGGGAGTGGAATACCTATGATATAAGGATTTGCTTTGACAGAGAACCCTAAGGGTTCTGCTGCTATTGCATATAACATTGCTGAGATAGGACAACCTTGTTTGACTGAATTTTTAATTAAAAAGGGTTTCATTAGATGCCCATTGCATGTTACACTGCTTTTAATTTCACTATAAAATATATTTATCCACTGAATAAAACTGTCACCAAACCTAACTTTCGTAATACAGACATCAGATACGAGTGGCTAACTCTGTCAAACGCTTTTTCTTGATCAATTTTTAAGATATATCCCTCAAGATTCTCTTTCTCAGCCATATCTATAATATTCCTTACAGTGACTATTGTATCAGCAGTATCTCTCCCAACTATACAACATGTCTGAGTTAGAGATATAATTTTGGGTAATACCAGTTTTAAACGTGTAGACAAAATCCTTGCCAAAATATTATAATTTACATTAAGTAAACTTATAGGGCGCCAATTTTTCAACCTTCTATTATCTCCCTTGTTTTTATAAATAGGCGATATAACCCCAAATCTCATTGATCTCGACATAATATTGTCATTCTTAACACTCTGAAAAATATGCAACAGAATATCATATATACAATCACAAAATTTACAATATTACTCTACTGTCAATCCGTCCGGGCCGGGGCTTTTATTTCTAGCCATCTCTTTTTATAGCTGTATGTATTTCATCAACTGTTATTATGGCATCACACATATCTTTATCCTCACCAGGTATAGAACAGTTCATGACATTTAAAAGTGAATCTGTACAATTATCATAAATAGTTACCGAAGAATATAAATGACTATAAAACTGATGTATTCATCTAAGATTTCAGTTGTATTTGAAATAATTACATTGTCATCGTCAATCATTTAGCAGCAGAGAGGGTGGACAGACCAAGTTTACGGACCGAAATAAAACTTCCTACGGAGGGTAAAAAGAACACAAGGGTCAATAACGCTAAACCGAAACTTTTAACCGATCGAGATTCCTCTAATTTGGTTAGCTCATTTTGTTATTTTATTTTTGACGCGCGTGTTTTCAAATTGTTATGCACGTTCGTTTACCCACCCGTCCACTCACTGTTCGCAGCCACCCTCTCTGCTGCTGTCTCTCAACCGAAAATTTTATCGAGACCTATACGATACCTAGATCTGGGGTCATGTAAATTTATCGTGATAAAAATCCGTGTGGGGTAGCTTGTGCTTTTGAAAAGAAGTTTTTGAACTTAATCATATCCATATCCCCTGAACACCAAGTCTGATGAATATTTCGCAGAGTATGTGTATCAACTCCATTAAATACAACTAACATATTGCAGTTATCTCTGATCACTTTAGGTATTTGTATATATCGCTGAGTAACATAAATCACGTCAGTGTTTTTGTGTCTGCCTCGGGAAAATATCCGAGCTGGATTTGATTGTTTGTCCAGCATCACATCATCGTATACTACGAGATTATTAATAAATCCATCGAGGTCACCTACAGAAGGGGCTTCATCAATATCGGTGATAAAATCGACAATATCATTGCCGTCTTCATCCAGCAACTTTGCATTTACATTAAAATCTTTAAGTACTTCATAACATCGTTGATCATCTACAGATGGTGCCACTAAATATAACTTATCCCACTTGAGCCATCTCATTATCAGATTAAGCAGCAGTTGCGTCTTACCAGACCCAGATGGGCCAAGTATAATTGCTCTGATAGAATATAGTGGTGTTGGATGATGCTTGACTGGTTCTTGTTTTCGTGTCGCTGAAAAGTCAATGATATCCATGTTGTAGAAATATAATAAATAATATGAATTTATACTGTGTTCGATACAGAGCACCCACCCCCACCAGTGGATTAACAACAATAATAACAAAAAATAAAAAGCGTGCACTTACAGGCAAGTGTGTGAAATATGGTACAAAAAAATACAAATTTATTTCGCTTTGCCTGACGGATGTCATATGGTGGTGATATCGCTGCTTCACTGGGAATATTCCCAGGGGTTCCATGGGCTAAATACCCTGGTGAGAAACATCTACCTGGATACAATTATTGTGGTCCTGGAACTCGACTTGACGAACGAGACCAACCAAAACCTGGAGAGTATCCAATAAATGCGATTGATCAATCGTGTCACGTTCATGATGTTGCGCACAAAAATAAAGATTTACAACAACGACATATTGCAGATGTGAAGTTGATTCATGCGCTAAATTCCATAAGAAATAAATCTGTCAGAGAAAAACTTGCTAGCTTCCTAGTAAAATTTGCGATGAAAGGTAAACTACTGCTAGGGGCTGGTAATTAATCAACTGATTATTATCATAATAATGGAATCGGTTTATTATAGTCCAAGGGGACATTGGAGAGTTAGTGCAGCGATTAGTAAACTTGCTGATGCAGCAGGTGTCTCACGTTCTGTTGCTGCTAATTGGTTAGCACTTCAAGGCAATATGGCAAATCTATCTACCACCACCTAAAAAAATTCAGTACGCACATTTTGATGTCAGCACTCCCAATGAAGTTTATCAGGCAGACATTTTGTTTTTACCACACGATACCATTAAAATTTGCAGACGTAAATCAAGCACGTAGAAATACGCTTTGACTGTCGTTGACGTTGCAAGTAGATATAAGGAAGCAGAACGACTATCAACAAAGACAGCAACTGAAGTTGCATCTGCTTTTGAACGAATTTATCAACGTGGACCCTTGCGACGGCCACAGCTATTACAGGTTGATCCTGGCAAGGAATTTCTTGGTGCAGTATCATCTCTGATGAAACAACATAACGTTAAAATCAGACGAGGACATACTGCAATTCACCGTAATCAGGCAATCGTTGAACGATTTAATCGAACACTTACTGAGCGGTTATTTGGATATCAATATGCGAAGGAAATAGTTAGAAAGACAAGAGATCTCGTGAATGGGTTGCAAGACTACCAAATATGATAGTTGCGTTAAATAATGAAATTACTCGTGCAACTTATATGAAGCCTACCAATGCGATCACAAAGAAACATACACCAATACAACGACATGACTCTTTCTCTCAACCAGTACTAGGCAATGTGACTGTAAGATATTTGTATGAGCCCGGTGAACTTGAAGGTGGTAAAAAAAAGAGCAACTGATCCTATCTGGAGTGTGACCACACATAAAATTTCCAGCGTGGTAAGATCCATGGGTAGACCTGCAATCTACAGACTAGATTCAACTGCTCCTCATCGTGGATTTGTACGTGAACAATTACAAGTAATTCCTGAAGACACACAATTACCACCACGTTCACTTTTGTAAACTGGCTCCTCGACGTCGATTACATTCAAGACAGGTCAGCATCACATTTTCGCGTGTGTGACCAAGACTACTATTAATTCTATCCAAGGTAATCTGTCTTGGATTATTATTCGAATACTGCCACAACATATTACAGTTACAGCTCGCACAATGATTATTCTGTCGTTGTTTCAGTGTCAGAATAAATTCAGCATCGAGATCAAAGTCGCGTTTATTTTTTTTTGTCACATTGCTCATAACCCGATAATTTTTTTTGACAATTTCGTCCTTGACATCGTCAACGACTACATCATAGCCATCGCTATTGTCTATGATAACCCTCCGCAGCTGAGATATTTTTCTAACTCGAGACACTGCGAGATAAACTAATTTTGATCACTTGATTCTATCATCGACAATCCAGATATTTGTATCAGAAATAGTTAATCCCTGTGACGAGCGAATCGTTATAGCGTATCCTAACGTCTACGGAGTTTTATCAATCGTTAACGCGCTCTCAAAAGCACTGACAGGAACTAAAACGATATCATTTAGTACAAGATTTTGTTTCTCCCTTGACTCTGGAATCTCAACGCCAATATTCTGTCGTCGCGTATCTGCTGGGCGACAACGTAATGGTACAGGTAAATCCGAAAATCTTTCCTTGTGTAATATAAATAATTGTTATTGAAGTGTATCACCAACTATCTTTCTACTTGCAACTATTAAATCAACAGGTCTCCATAAATTCCAGAAATCACTCATCGTAGTTTCGGGAATTACTTCACGCATTATCTCACATTGAATTTTATCTGGCTGCAGTCTGATTAGCTTTTTAAATTCTTCAGCGGTTCATCAATAGCTCTATGATCATTATTTGTCTCCTCATAATAATCTACGAACGTTTTTAACCACTCATGCGGAGAAGCCCCAAGAAAAGGTGGCGGTTGACCATGATCACCACACATTATGACAGCGGTATTTTTCGTCAACAACCAATCAAGAAACATTTTTAACACTTCCAACTATACCGTACAAATTTCATCCCAGATAATAATCTTATTAATGTATTTCTCACCCATCCGCGATAAAGTCCATGCGTCTCCGCACCATCTAAAGAAACTTTGATAAGTTTTGAGATTTTACTCCTCGTTCGTTCATTTCTCTGGCGAGTCTATGTGTGGGTGTCAAAACAACCACATCTGAACAACTGCTGAATAATTCAATCGCACGCATTGTTTTACCAGAACCACCACACCCATTAAGATGAATGGTTTTATGTCTGGCCACAGGATCATATACCGATGGCAACAGCGAAGATTTTGATACTTGATTATTATTCTTGTAGTATGTCCCCTTAATTTCAACGTCGGCAGATTCAGAATAACTCAATATATTTTCTCGTTTTATTCTCCATTCGCCCCATGATGCATCAGCACCAAGTAATTGTTCCAGCAATCCTGCGTATTTTTTATTGATATAAAATGAATCTGTGGCATCCCTAACCGCGGTATCAGGAAATCTGTTTATCATCGATAATAAATTTATCGAAACGTACGCGAGCATCGAAGATCTTAAATGAGTAAACTGCGGTTACTCACCATCAGTATAGCTCACAATTGTACCTAATTTAGTTCCGTATGATAAACAAGCATTTTTCCGGCTAATAAATGTACCTTTCTCTGTTGTATCAGCAATTATAAGATCGAGTTCGGCATCGTCCATAATTAATCTTGTGCACGTTCGTTTATCATCGCATGAACCACTCTGAGTAAACTTACCAATTATTTTTCTGCCGAGATCTTTTGCAACTTTATTTTCATGTTCAATTTCATCGGGATTATCGGTAATTATTTCATTGGGTTTTGGTAACCAGATTTGTTTTTGTGAATGATACGACATTATCGCTTCACTTACAACCAACGATATTAAAATTTTATTATCAAGCATATATCGTAATAGTACTATTGGAGCCCAATATTTTTCTGAGAAATGACGGCCAAACTAAGTATAAACAATCGGATGGAGATTTTCCGTAAACGAAAACGACTCTATAAAGGCGAATCCGATCAAATCAAAATCTGGCAGGGTTCCGTTTATCGCAACTCTGGTCATCTCGTGTGTTGGATGTCAAAATCTCTTAAAGTATTCAGAACACTCTCCGTATTCAAGAAAACTTCCAAGATAACATGCTACCATATCAACTGAGATAACATCCTTACAATCGTATTTAGTATTCCACAATCCGCCGTGTCTGTATTCTATACAACTACGTTGCACATCAACAATAAATTCCGATCTTGTCGGTGACCATGAATTTTTCTCCTGAGCAAAGTGAGCAGCAGCTGATGGAACGGTAAAACAATTATTCAGTAATTGTTCAGGCCTGACATCGTCAGTATATTTCAAAGCAAGATTTTTCATTTCTTCGTGAAGTGATTCTAAATTTCTCCGCTAGGTCGTACAAACTGATCGTAGTTTACTGATTCTGAACTTTCAAATAACCACACGGATACAGGGTCACTCTTACTGATATTTCTGATAAAATCAAATATATAATCTTCATAAAATTTAACTGTTCTGTCTCGTGGAAATATTGTTACCGTGGACGTCCATGTATGTGCTTTATGATCAATAATTTCTATCGGAGCTCCTCTTGATTCATATTTTGATTTGTATAAAATCTCTCCGGTTAATGTCTTCACTCTTATTGGAAATTTTAATATTTTTTCCAGTTCAGCGACGTCTTTGATAGACGCTGCGGTATTTTTATTTTTATATTCAGAAATATTTTATTATTTTTATTCTGATTCAGAAGATTTTTATATTCAGAAATATTTTATTATTTTTATTTTTATATTCAGAAATATGTTCTGATTCAGAAATAATTTATTATTTTTGTTTTTATTCTGATTCAGAAATATTTTTATATTCAGAAATATTTTATTATTTTTATTTTTATATTCAGAAATATTTTTATTCTGATTCAGAAATATTTTTATTTTTATATTCAGAAATATTTTATTATTTTTATTTTTATGTTCAGAAATATTTTTAGTTTTATTTTAAATAAATATTTATTATATAATGAATCATGAAACGATTAATGCTATTATTTCTGCGATTGAAAAATTACAACATGACGGTATAAAATGTCTGATCAGCTTAATCCTCAGAAAATTATTTGTGATTTTGAATCATTACAACAACGAAAATTTGAACATAAATACACATTACCAGCTGATTATAGATTCAAAAAGTTGATTCAACAAGCAATGTTACAATCCTTGGCAATAGTTACATATACGCAGGTTAAACTATTTGTTCCCCTCGTACACGCAATTAAAAAAATTAGATCAGAATTGTCGCACGATTACGAAACAAAAAAGATTTTTTTTTGTGGATGCTCGTATAAGACAGTTGAGGGAGATTATTTCTGCTTGTGAAGTCGATGATGGCTGTGAAAGTGAAAGCGCTGTCACTAGTGACTGTAGTGACAACGAAACTAACACTATCACCGTGACTGTGGTACCAGCTAAACAAAATCCTTGACTCTGTCAAGAGGGATAATTCATTTCTGACTACAGTAAAAAAAATATTTATTTATTTTTATTAAGATTCAGAATCAGATAATAATAATATTTATTTTTTATTCTGAAAATAATATTTATTCAGAATCAGATTTTGCTCAGAATCACATTCAGATAATTTATTTGACAGATTTTTTTTTTTTGTTTTCCTGGTGTAGATCTTACGATTTCACATACAGATTTATATTTTGTGATTCTTCTCTCAAATCCAACAAGTGTCCGGTTTGGTCAGTAAGTTTGAAATGTATCCTTGATAATAGCGGATTATGACATCTCAGATAAACATGATTAATTGGTTCTGATACAATCAAATATCCTGGTGGGACTTGCGGCGTAAACGTATATAAAATGTATCCTTGCTGGGCCTGATTGGATTTTTCAAAGTCTACTTGATAGCTGCCATCAATGACGTCACAAACAAGGTTGACTGCGATCGTCGATGTTATATTTACAATACCCGGCGAGACATGACGACCGCCCCCGTATGGATAATTGTTGTGTCTTAAGATGTTTTTTGGCTGGGTTATTTTTCCCATTATTCAACGACTTTGGGAAAATATTTATCGATAACATCATTGACTGATTTTCTCAGTTCGTCTGTGTTAAATCCCGGTATTACAAATTTTGCTATATCTGCCTCGGTTATTTTATAGTGTTCGGCAAATAATCGTTGAAATGATACCGCTTCAGGTGTATGAATTCTTTACGTTTAAGGACCTCATATACATTAATTCTTTAATAAACTTTATATTACTGGTAGTTGCTGTTCCGATGATAATCCGATTGACATACATGCGATCAGGTTTAGATGTTGTATCGTTTCAATAATTTGTTGTTTTATATCATCATTATAATATCGTGATATATCAGAAAATAAATTTTGTAGATTACCGAGTATATATGAGTGTTCAGATTTAATTTTGTTGGAAGATAAATTAATACGTTCATCGTCAAAACCTCGAATAAGACCATGAGTATCAATTTCAGTCAATAATCCAAATTTTATTCTAGGAAGATCATCAGAATATTTTTTATCAATATCTGAATCTCTCCATGGAAAAGATTTTCGGTATTCTGGAAGTCTTAAAAATATTTTTTTATCTGTAACATAATCAGATCGTTTTGGGTTTGGTGGTCCTTGATAGACTGGCGGAACCTCTGGCCAGCCTAGACCACTTCGAATCGATGACTGATATATATCGACGGCGTAGTCGGTTGAGTTTACTTGAATCGGGGCCGACAAAGTTGGCTCATGAACAGTAATAGCTATCTTGGATTCCTTGCCCTTTATAGATTTGATTCTGCGCTGGAATTCATCGTTGATCTGTTCTATTTGGTAACTGCAAGTGGGAATACTTACAACTTGCCAATCTGGTGTTCCGTCGGGTTTATTTTTATTTGCAAATACCAGTGAATTATTTGGTTGCACACCACCAAACGGCTTTGATCTAATGTTTGGACAACTATAATAAACTCGTAATTGTGCTAGCGCTATTTCTTTAGCTGAAATCGCAATTGGGAAAACCACGCTGAATTCAGGGCTGGTTGAACTTGCTGATATCATTGTAGTTTTCGAGGTGTTGTATTAGTGACGATCTGTTGTAGTAATTCGTTTGACATTATTCTAAATCCGATGATTCTAAATCAGGATTATCACGCTTTATTAATTTTAGATCCAAGTATGGAATAGGGTCTTCTATTTTTTTTATCAAATACTTCATTGTAAGTTCTTATTATCGCTACGAACTCCCTATTGGATATTTTACCATCACAGGTACGACGAAATCAATGACGACATTTTGGAGTATGCAATCATCGCCGCGTGCAGTTTTATTGTGTACTCGTGCAATTTTATGTTTGTGCATGTAGCTATCTTCTTTGCAATAATATTGAAAATATCAGCGACTGTTGTTGCGGATGAAACACAGATTGTTGCAACCGCAGGCGATACCATCGTTACTGTCGATAGCAATACGCCGGTTCCAGCGATGAGCGCGGACGCCGAATACACAACTACGTCAACCACAACTACACGTCGGCGATATTTGTTTACTTTTAATATGTACTCGTCAATGACATCTTTTATTTGGGTCTGCCACCCATATACTTGATTGCACCTGTATTGGTTAGCGTCGATTGGATTTTGATTCATTATATTTTTATTAAGTAATTAACTGAGATGTTTCAGCGACAAATTCCAGACACCAACAGTAAGCCGCTGTGGTTAATTTTTTTATCAGATGGTTCCAGTATGAATATTTCTTCGGCATCTTTATTTAACACAATAGACACAGTTCCAGAAAATTATTGCTTGAATGACGCCATGGATATGTGGTAAATATCCTAAATTTTGCAGAACTGAACACGCACAGCCTGTACACACCAGTAACTTCCGTGGTATGTTTGATAGTGTTATTTTGCTGTGACCATGTTGATGATCCTGATGATACTGTGTATACCACGTTGATGATCTGCTTGTGAGGAATTTTAATCAGATTATTTTTTTTTTAAATATACCAGGAATTCCACTGAGAATATTTGCTAGTTTTGTGTTAATTTCGGTGAGGTTTACGTCAACAACCGCTGGATTTCCAAAAAATTCATTAATGACTCTGTTTACGTTTCTACGAAAATTCAAAAACGTTTGTACTTGATTAGAAAATTCAGTTCTAAATGCAATCATTCCATCGTTGATTGTCGTTAACGATGTCGTCAGCGGGATGTTGCTATCGTCGACGTATTTCTTCGTTGCAGCGTCAAAATCTGATTCTGGTGTTTTGAGATTATTAATTCCATTATTACTCATATCGAGAAATTCACGCATCATACCACCATTAACTGATATGAACTTGGATTCTTGATCGTCGACGTATTTTTTTGTTGCAGCGTCAGTGTCCTCGGACGGATTTCCAAGGCCGGTAATTTTGTTTCTATTCACGAGAATGTTATCAGTGAATACATCGCCGGTTTTCTTAGCATAATTGTTGATTGAATTTTCAGAGTCTTGTATTCAACCGTTTTCATCAAATATAACAATGTTGTCTTTGAGCGCGTTTATAATTCGTACAAGGATGTCTGTTAACTGAATATTACTTGATTTTAATGGTCCTTGTTTATCCTGAAAAATTACGACTTCATTTCTATCTACGCTTGCCAGATTTAAAAGATCATCAATTTCATTCCTGAGATGATCAAGAGTTGCATACTTAGATAAATCACCTGTTTGTTGGGTTTTAGTCTTAGCTGATCTTCCGTAAATATCTACCATTATACTTTAATACCTGTTTAAAAACGTTGGACGACGATATTTACTCGTGTACGACTTTATGAGGTGTTGTTGTTGATGATGATACAGCGTCGAGCACAGCGAGTACTTCACAGCCACATATTGGCGGATCTGTTAATTTTTGTGTTGGTAATGTTGAATACCAGACTGGAGCAATTTTATAGCCGCTCACATATTTTAAAAATTCTTTTGGTGGTGCCAGTCCATACGAATCGAAATAAACAATTCCACGTGGATCAATCGCGTATGCAACCCAATGAGTACCAGGACCAGAGTTTTTATGAAGATTAATGATACCAGTTTCAACATTGTTTGGTTTGTGCGGTAATTGATCACACATAAAACCTCTGAAGTTTTTGATGTTTAGTTTTTGAGCAGCATCAAGTAAATCAAAATTGGACATAGGAAGAATCAATGAAGTGTCCCGGGAAGCCTTAAACCCTTTCCGTACAAAGGGGGTGGGGGTGGTGTTCCTGGCAATCTTAGACCGTTTCTTTTTTTTTTTTGAAGTTTTTATTCCGTGGCTTGTTGCCTTCTTTAATGCCATCCCAGCAGCAGTTCCAACAGCACCAAGTGCAGCGGTGTTTGCAACAGCTGGAGCTGCAGCGACTATCAATGCTGATATAGCGGCAAGAAGTGAAAATATACCACCCGTCTTAGCGATGTCTTTAATGGCACCCGCAGAAAGATTAAGTCGTATGCCGGTCTTTGATTGTTTGGCTTCATTGAAGTGCCTGAGTTGACGTTCTGTCAGTGATAGTTTATTCGGGCCGCCTGTGATTTATTCTTTTTTTAGTGATATTTTACTCCACAGTTTTCTTTTGATACTGATTACAGTTTTTTAATCTGACCAGGAGTCAGAGTAACATTCACATGATGATATGACATTATAATATCATGAGCGATTTAATTACTGATCGAGAACGATTCAGTTACATGTTTCTACGGGGGCATCAATGACTCTCATGCGGCCACCAAAACCTTCAAGTAGCATTGTCTTATCCCTGAGTATAACATCAATTGTTCTGTAATCGGCAATAGAACCTCGCGCCACACGAGCTCGAAAGTGTATATCAACAACAGATTACCTAAATAAATCCAGGTGTTCCAGAGAAAAGTAATAGATCGGATAGAACGTTGTAAAATCTAGCTGAGATATTTGTAAACCAGAATCAAGATTTTGATCACGTCCCATGAATGTCATCAAACGATGATATGCACGTGCAATATGATTATTTTTAAAGTTCAATAATATATCCTCGGAGGGTTCTTGATGTCCATTTATCCTCAGTGAAACTTCAGTAACACCAAGTTTGTCAAATATCATTATACTGTGTTCGTGTGAGTTTACATCTTGGAAAGCAACACGTATATGTCGCGGCGCAGAAACACTTTGCTGTGATGATATTTGCCATGTGAATAAACCATTAATGTCACGTTTAACACTATATGTGGTCATCGTTAACCATGATAATGTTGATTTACCGCCCTGATTCATGAAAGAAAGTAACCGTTGTTCTTCAGCGAGTGATGGAATTACTGTTGGCATCCACAACGAAAATTTTGTCAGCGCTACTTTACCTGCATCACCAGCAGGGCGCCAGACTGCATCATCGTCAGTCGCCTTTCTTACGAGTACAACTGTATGCTTGGCTCCAAAAATAACCTTTCTGACATTTCTGCAAAATCCAAAGATATGTGACAGTGGAATTGCACATGAAAATCTTCTACTTCCATCTTTCAGCATTGATTGACGTGCTGCGAATCCTAAGTTGAATTCTGGATTAGCACCATGAACCATCGGAACCACATATGCGTGGTCAGCAGCAGCTGAAACTTTTTTTGATCGTCTTATGTCATACTGTCTGCTGTCAGGGTGGTTAGAAGTGTCCTTGGCAAACATCATTGACAGGCCAGCTGATCTAGAATAATCATCGGAATATCTTGCAAGGCCAAGTATTGTCGTGGCAACGTCAACGTCCTTCTGAATTGAATCAATATTTCTTCCGTCGATTATAAACGTAGCACTATCGAACAACGCCATAATACCATTATTAACAAAACCAACTCTAACATCAGCTCCATAATCAGTATCATCTGTTTTCAAAATTTCACCTTCTACTTCAATAAATGCTTTAGCGGGTAAGAAATATCTGCTTGTATCCTGAACTTATAATTCGATTCTTCCACGCTGATTTGGCTGTCGTGCGTCATAGGAATAATATTGATAATCACGTATCGATTCATCTTTGAGAATTGGTGCGTCCATGTCGAGTGCGGGATCAGATACACGTTTGAACATTTTATTATATTTGTTATCGTCTAACACGAAGACCACTTCCAGCTATTAAACTTGCAATTATATTTTTTTCTTTTTCTGACATGGGTACACTAGACAACTCTGCTAGCTTTGGATTTGCAGCTTGATTTATTATTTTACTAACATTTGCAGGCATAACCTCAGTGCTGGGCAATTTTACTGGTTGCGGCTTTCGTCGTATTAATCTTGTTATTCTTTCCTTGATTGCTGAAAGTACCTTCCCCGCAGCATTACCAACAGCACTAATACCTTTTTCACGAACAACGTCAATAGCTTTCATCCCCAGTTGCTTTACAATTGGTATTGCTTTTGGAGCTAACCTTCTAAATAAACTCTGAACAACATCACAGAGTCCATTGCTTTGTATATTGGTAATCGCAAATTTATCACCCTGACCATGATCGGTCCACGCTGAGTATTGTGTATAATCATCTTATTTCAATTGCATACCTTTAATCACTGTGGTAATAATCATCGATGTCCATGATACCACCTGTAAATAATCGCTGACAAATAGCAGCTGCCTCGTTGATAATTTCTGGAGAGTTATTACCAGCTCGCTTTCCACCGATGAGAACTTCAAGTCTATCTACGTCGGCGACAACGCTGTCCAGGCAAGCAATAGAGCCATTACCTAAGCAGCAATTCCACTTTCAGTTGCACCGGAGGCATCCTGGAATTCTTTATCACTTTTTATTGGACTGGTTGTTGTTTTGTTGTCGTCGTTTTTGTATTTATTCTTGTAGTTGTCTTGATTCTTGTAACTGATCTAGTAGTAATTGGCAATTTTGTCTTGATTGTTGTATTCGTTTTTGTTGTTCTCGTTGTTTTTGTCGTTGTTCTCGTGCTTGTTGTTCTTCTATTAATTCTCGTATTCGTTGTTCTTCTTTTTGTTCTTGTAGTAATTATTGTATTTCTTGTGGTTGTTGTGCTTCTTCCTCAATTGTTGTTGGACTAGTTGTTTTTTGTTCTACTTGTTGCTTAAATTTAGCAAAATTTTTGTCGCCTTGTTTGATAAGCCCAATATTATTAACAATATGATATGCATCTGAAACCCAATTATCACTTCGTATATTTTTAACATATTCGGGTTTCATATATTTTCTCTTTCATCGTATCCATATTTGGCGATATTTATTGTTTGGTTTAGATCCTTGATGGCGGTAACACCTTCAAGGGTAAATTTGTCCATGAGATTACTTATAACTTTTGATTGCGGTGATGGTTTTGGTTGTTGTGGTCGTCGTTGTTGTTGTGGTCGCTGTTTTTGTAACTCACCATAATAGTAATTTACTCCATGCCTGAATGTCATCCACATCGGGTCGTTGCATCGAACCTGATTAACATCGCAGTATATGCGAAATATCCATTTGTACCAGTTATCACGACTTATAGTTTTTTTTTTAACATACTCGGGTTTTAAAACTCTAACTCGGTTATCAAAACTTGCCACGGCGAGCGCGGATAATTCATCTAAATTTCAAGCGCTTTTTATTAATTTTAAACCAGATTCAGAAATTTTATTAATTATTTCAGATTTTTCTAGCACTTGTTGCTTTGGTTGTTTTGGTTGTATACGTTCCTTTATTTCAGCGCGAGCTGCATCAATACCTTTAAGTATTTCTCGGGTTGGCTGAGCAGCAGCTGTTTCACCTGGAAGTTCTCGTAGAATCCTTTTTGTTTTTCTTAGTTCGCTCTGCTATTTTTTCCAGTTCCTTCAGCAGTTTTCTCTAACGTGGGAAGAAGACCTTTAGTAGCCTCTGTAACCGGTTTAATTAATTGTTCTGCACCTTCTACAAATTCCACTTGGGATTCGTGACGCGCTTGTAATTGTTGCTTGACAGAATCACGCACGGGTAGATTCTTAATTGTCTCTAGTTTTTCTCGAGCTAGTTTAGATGTGTGAGATCCGATTATTAATATATTAATGATTTAATTACAGCGGCAGAGAGGGTGGCGACCAACAGTGAGTGGACGGGTGGGTAAACGAACAAGCATAAAAATTTGAAAACACGCGCGTCAAAAATAAAATAACAAAATGAGCTAACCAAATTAGAGGAATCTCGACGGGTTAAAAGTGTCGGTTTAGCGTTATTGACGCTTGTGGGTTTTTTTTTACCCTCCGTAGGAAGTTTTATTTCGGTCCAAAAACTTGGTCTGTCCACCCTCTCTGCTGCTGAATTCATTAATTATATTTTTCTTGTGTCGATATTTTTCAAGATGTAGAAAGTATTTAGTATTTCTATCGCTTTCAATCGCCCATTTCGCCTTAGATCTCAATATAGCACCCCGACAAAATTCGATTTCATAGTCACTTAACTGATATTTTAGTTCTTCATATTTATTAATGTTAAATTATTCGTTATTGGCCACTTTTTCTGAAAATGATTTCGATTTATTTTGCAATCTAAAATATTCTTGTAATCTTTCCTTATTTCTTCTTGTACGGTATACTTGGGAGAATTTTTTAACTTTGTATCTTACATTATTCCAGCAAACGAGTGGTTCACTGAAATACAGTTCTTCAGTTTTTCACTCGGCAAGAATTGATTTCACTCTCTGTACATATTCTTCCTCACAAAGAACGTTGTTATTTAGTATCCATAATCCAGGCCCTGTTTCTACTTTGCACGTATTTAGTTTAAGGTACATGAAAGAATGATCGCTAAAGGATGAATCTGTATAGTAAATGTTTTGCACACTGGAATGCAATTTCGAGGAAATAAAAAAATGATCTATCCTGCTCTGCCTCATTTCGTCTAGTACAACTTGTTTTCTGGAGAAAATACGAGTACCAGGATTTCGTGATCTCCATAGATCGGAAATATTCCTATCATAGATAATTTTATAAAGCTCTCGAAGAGCTACATCACCAATATGTAGGGTTTTGTTATGTCGATCAATTCCAGCTAAAGCTGTATTGAAATCACCAGTCAAGATAGTGCTATCACTAGTATTATTATGCAAATATGTGTTTAATCTCATGAAAAAGCTATACCTTTCTCGCACAGCATTTAGAGCATAAATATTGATTAAATCAATCACTCTATCATCAATATCTATTTTAAGATGTAAAATTCTACTCTTTTCAAATATTTCTTGTGTCACCTGATTTTTCAATTCTCTCACTACTAAAACAGCAACACCAGCCCTCCTATTGTCGGCATTACTATAAAATATGTCACATTCAAAATTTCATTTTCTCTGATACTTTCAGCAAACTCATCATCCCAAAAGGTTTCTTGTAATAATAAAATATGGCCTCTTTTCTCTTTAAATACTTCTAAAACAGATTTTAGTTTATTCAAATCACGCAAGCCATTTACATTTAGAGATACAATATTTAAAGTAATAATAATGATGAGTGTGTTGAAAGTATTAAATATTGTTGAATGCTTTATTAGTTCCATGAATACTAAGAATTATTTAATGGGTTTTCGTCGCATGATATACGTTTTCAGGCTAGGTACTGGATTAAACCTTCTCCTCCTCCTCTGTACGACTTTGAAAGTGTCTATATTAGTACTGTTATTTCCATTTCCGTTTTCTTGATATCTCTTAGCATCGTTTGATCCTTCAACAGCGACTTCAACCACCATCCTACTGTCATCACGTCCTGGATCCGTCACCGATCTATCACTAATATTAAGAATGTTGTCTAGTTCTTCCTCCGATTCTATTTCTTCATCTGTCTTATCGACTCTGCTTCCTTCATTTTTATCCCCTCTTTCTCCACTATCATTATCGTGAATTGCATTTTCAACTTCTTCTTCATCATCTTCGGCACTCTGTAACTCCAATAATTCTTCCTCCCTCTCAACATCACCAACCTGCGGATGACTGTCTGCAATGTCCTCTCTGTAATATGTACATGTTTGTGCATCTTTGTGGCATTTGTCGCATATCCCACATGAACACATCAAAGGAAAACTTCCACAACTGTCATATCGCTGCCTTGTGCAATTCGTAGCTACATGGCCCTGCTCCCCACACTTATAGCACACAAAATCAGGGCAATCTTTCATAACATGGCCCGGATCTAGACATCTAGAACACACCTTTACTTGATTATCGTGCAATACTCTAAAATATTGCTGACCATTGACAGTCTGAAACTTCAGACTGTAAGGCAAGGATTTTATCTGTTGTGGAAACTTACATTTTACAAAACGTGTCCCATCTGCCACACGAGTCCCAGGATAGTATCTACGCTGAATGGGAGATAGGAGTCAACTCCGTATCCTCTTAGCTTCATACCTATCTCTTCGTTGACTGTAGTTGACGTTGCAAGTAGATATAAAGAAGCAGAACCATTATCAACTTAAACAGCAACTGAAGTTGCATCTGCGTTTGAACGAATTTATCAACGTGGCGGTCTATGATGGCCACAGTTGCTACAGGCTGATCCTGGCAAGGAATTTCTTGGTGCAGTATCATCTCTGATGAAACAACATGACGTCAAAATCAGACGAGGACACACCGCAGTTCATCGCGATCAGGCAATCGTTGAGCGATTTAAAAGAACACTTGCTGAGCAATTGTTCTGATATCAGTATGAGCAGGAAATATCATTGAACAAATTTCAGAAAGACAAGAGATCTCTTGAATGGGTTACAAGACTACCAAGTGTGATAGCTGCGTTAAATAATGAAATTACTCGTGGAACGTCTATGAAACACATCAATGCGATCACAAAAAACATACACCAGTACAACGACATGACTCTTTATCAAAACAACCAGTAATAAGTAATGTGACTGTCAGATATTTATTTGAACCTGGTGAACTTGAAGGGGGTAAAAAAAAGCGACTGACCCAATCTAGAGTGTAACCACACATACAATTTCAGCGTGGTAAGATCCACAGGTAGACCTGCAATTTACAGAATAGATTCAACTGCTCCTCAACGTGGATTTATACGTGAACAATTACAAGTAATTCCTGAAGATACACAATTACTACCGCCTTCACTTTTATAAACTGGCTCCTCGACGTCGATTACACTCAAGACAGGTTATCATCACATTTTCGCGCGTTTGACCGAGACCACTATTAATTCTATCTACGGTAAACTGTCTTGGATTATTGTTCGAATACTTCCATAACATTACTGTGTTACAGCTCGCACAGTGATTATTCTTTCGCTGTTTCAGTGTCATGATAAATTCAGCATCGAGATCAAAGTCGCGCTTATTTTTTATCATATTGCTTATAACCAGCTATTTGTTTCTTTACTACATCATCGCCGTTGCCAGTAGTTTGATTATTATTTACTGTGAAGTCTATGATAACCCTCCGCAGCTGAGATATTCTTCTGACTCAAGACACTGCCAGATAAACTAAATTTGACCATTCGATGCGATCATCAACAATCCAAATATTTGTGTCTGAAATAGTTAATCCTTGTGACGAATGAATCGTTATAGTATTTCCTAGCGTCCATGGCGATTTATCCATAATTAGCGCGCTCTCAGCAGCACTCACAGGAACTTAAACAATATCATTAAGAACGAGCTTTTATCACCGCAACTTGGAATTTCAACGTCGATATTTTACCGTCGTGTATCTTCTGGGCGATAACACAATGGTACAGGTAGATCTGAAAATTTTTGTTTTTGCTACAAAAATAATTGCTGCTAAAGTGAATCACGAACTATCTTCCGACTTGCACTATCAAATCAGCAGGACTCCATAAATTCGAAAAATCATTTATATATGTTTCCGGAATTATCTCACGCATTATTTCACACTAGATCTTGTCTGGTTGTAATCTGATTAATTTCTTAAACTCTTTTAACGAATCATCAAGCGCTCGGTAATCATCATTTATTTCCTCATAATAATATACGAATGTTTACAGCCATTCATGCGGAGAGGATCCAACAAAAGGTGGTGGTTGACCATAAT
The DNA here is from genome assembly GCA_016617855.1 of Megalonaias nervosa. NCBI lineage: Eukaryota > Metazoa > Mollusca > Bivalvia > Unionida > Unionidae > Megalonaias > Megalonaias nervosa. The sequence goes on along the minus strand of JAECUM010036579.1, from coordinate 21,653 downwards.
CGCCACACATTATCACAGCAGTTTTTCTCGTTAAGAACCAATCAAAAAATGTTTTTAACACATCTAGCGACACCGTGCCTATTTCGTCCCAAATAATAATTTTAGGAATGTATTTTTCACCAATTCATTCAGGAGTCAATGCATCTCCTTTCCATCTAAAGAAGCTGTGATAAGTTTCAAATTTCACTCCACCACATCCGTTAAGATAAACTGTTTTATGTCTTGCCACGGGATCATATACGGATGGTGCTGATGCTAATTGTGACATTCGATTATTTTTATAACAAATATCCTTAGATTCAACGTCGGCGGAATCAGAATAACTGAGTATCTTTTCTCGTTTTATTCTCCATTCGCCCCATGATGCATCGGTACCAATCTTTAACAATTCTGCATATTTTTATTGATATAAAATGAATCTGTGGCAACTCTAACCGCCGTATCAGGAAATCTGTTTATCATCGATAATAAATTTATTGAAACATACGCGAGCATCGAAGATCTTAAATGAGTAACTTGTGGTAATTCACCATCAATGCAACTCACAATTGTACCTAATTTAGTTCCGTCTGACAAGTAAGCACTCTTTCGACTTATAAATGTGTCTTTCTCTGTTGTATCAGCAGTTATAAAATCGAGTTCAGCATCATCGATGATTAATCTTGTGCAATGTCGTTTATGATCACATGAACCACCCTTAGTAAATTTACCAATTATTTTTGTGCCGAGATCCTTTGCAAGTTTATTTTCGCATTCAGTTTAATCAGGATTACGCTCAAAGATTATATCAAGAATAATTTTCTCATCCTCGACGGGTTTTGGTAACCAAACGTGTTTCTGTGGACGATAAGATATTATTTCTTCACTTACAACCAAAGACGCTAAAACTCCAGCATCAAACATACATCGTAATAGCACTGTTGGAACCCAGCCGTGTTCGCTAAAATGACGACCAAACCAAACATAAACAACCGGATGGAGATTTTTCATTAACTCAAATGAGTCAATACATGGAAATCCTGTTAAATCAAAATCTGGTAAATGTCCCTTTATCGCAACTCTGTTCATCTCGTGTGCTAGATGTCCAAATCTCTTAAAATATTCAGAACACTCTCCCATTCCAGGAAAACTTTCAGGATAACATGCAACTATATCAACGGAGATAAGATCTCCACAATCGTATTTAGCATTCCACAACCCGCCATGCCCGTATTCTACATCGATAAGAAATTCCGATCTTGTCGGCGACCATGAATTTTTCTCCTGAGCAAAGTGGGCAGTAACTGACGGAACGGTAAAACAATTACCGAGTAAACGTTCGACATCATCGGTATATTTCAACGCAAGATTTTTCATTTCCTCATGGAGGGACTCAGATCAATAAATGTCTCGGGTAGATCCTAGAAACTGATCATAACTTCCATATTCGGAACTTTGAAACAACCATACAGATACAGAATCGCTTTTACTAATTTTAATTATAAAAACAAAAATATCACCGTCATAAAATTTAACAGTTCTATCTCGTGGAAATATTGTTACATCCATTGTCCACGCGTGCGCATTATGATCAATGATTTCTATCGAAGCTCCCTTTGATTTATATTTTGATTCGTACAAAATCTCGCCGGTTATTGTTTTCACCCTTATCGGAAATTTTAATTTCTTTATCAGCTCGGCAACGTCGTTGATTTTAGCTCCATGTTCATTGATACGTTCAGCCCACTCATTTATTCTTTTACGTCATAAATCCGTTAAACCATTTCCACGTATCGAGTTTTTTAAAAATGTTCTGTAACTCGCTCAGCTACACAATTTAGCGTCGAAAGTTTCATCGGTTTGAGATCATCAACGCTAGGTTTATCATTCAGCGGATATATCGCATAAACAACTGCCGTCACAGGATATGCTCGTTCATAATATGGTTTGTCAATACCAGTCAGCATTTCTGGTTTGGAATTTTTACTTAACGTTACAACATCTCCAGCGTGATGTTATCGAATAGGGTCACGTTTGTCACGGATAATCAAAGTATCGTCTACATCCGCAATAAACTTTATTCTAAAAATGTATCTTTGTTTATCGAGATAATTAATAATCGTCGCTGCTCGCTGGTCATTCATTGTAGCAAAGACGTCGCGCATGATTCTAAATGTTGACCACACATGAGCTGCACCATCGTCGCGAAATTCTCTCTTGGAGCCACGGATATTATCGATCAGAATCTGACTCGTCAAATCAACCAGAGCTCGCCTCTGTAAGTCAGGGGTTATTCTGTCAAGATCGATTCTCCTTGAGAAGGTTTGATCGCAGATAATCTTGCAAATACATCCGTTGTTATAATTAAGGCAAATATCTATTTATATTAAACTTTAATTTATAATATAAAATGATTCAAGCAAAGAACAACTACAAGTGGCTGACGATTGGCTCTACAACTCCTTATAATCGGGCCTATGTAAATAAATTTTGTGGATACCACCTGCAAAGCGTGTGGCGATGAAGTAAAAAAAGACCTAAACCATGTTTAAAATGTAACAAAGGAGTCCGGGGGAAATCGCAGTTGTGTATAGAATGTGGAGACAGAAAATACAGAGCTTTGAAATTGTATCATGATTAAAAAAAACGCCGGCAACAGCGTTGCTGATAATGAATCTCCTATAAAAAAAAAACGCTGAGGATTTATCTCGCTAGATTTTCACGCTAGCATCTCACATATTTTTTTTCTAGTAATAAAATAAGAATTTAGACAAATAATACTTACTGTATAAATGGAGCAAGGAGAATTTGTAACACATCCTATCATTAAAAAATTATGAAGCATCTCGTGATGGTGTGATTAGGAACTGTAAACTAAAAAACCAGTCGGTTCTGTTGATAATGATGGTTATCTCAGATTAACTGCTGGGAAAAAATATCTTTCTCACGGATTTGTTTACGAGTGTTTTCATAGGCTGATCGATGTCTTGTGATTAATCATATTGATTCAAATCCAACAAATAATTCTTTGGATAATTTGTAGACTATTACACAGAGACAGAATTGCAAAATTGGAAATACTGGCAGGAGTGAAATAAATTCAAGACCGGTTATATCTGTGAATGTAGCAACATGGGAAGAAATAGAATTTCCATCGATATATGCAGTTGCCAAATATTTTCATATTGTCCCATCTTCGATACAACATGTCGCAGATAAAATATACAGATCAGCATTTTCAAAGAAATGCAAAACATGATATTTAAGTACGCCGCCATTTCTGAAGTAGAACAAAAAATACTGAATTAGATATTATTTTGTTGTGTTTAGGTATTTTGCCCCGCGAGTTAAAATTCAATGAAGGGAAATAACTCTGACAAGTAAAGCTTCCTCCCGTGGAGAAATTAAAGAGTAACCTCGCTTGTATTTTATATAAATACTTTCACTTATTATTATAAATTATTTTCTTTTTAAAACAAACGCTATTCTTGTTTTTCTGAATCTGTCAGGTTTCTTGCCTCCCCCGACTTTGTCAGGGATAATAGTTAAAAAAAGAGAAAAAAACAAACAAACAAACAAACAAAACAAAACAAACAGCTAATAAACCTCGTCCCCTGGATGAGCTATGTCTGGATCAAAATATAAATATGCTTAACTATATAAGGAAATAGAGTTCCAGTTATAAGTGGGGGTCGTCCCAATGCTCGATATTCAACAGACGTATACACCTTCCCACCATGTCACCACGTGGTGGATGTTATTTTGCGCTCCCTGGGGTTGATTGTGAGGGAGGGTGTGCAGACATCTTTTGAACGTAGAGAAGTCCCCTGGTAGTTGTGTGTGTATTTATGTAATGTATTAAGTGTACATGTAATGTATATATGTAAAGATGTAAATACACATGTAAATATGTAAATAAACATGTAAATATGTATATATGTAAATATTTGTATATATGTAAATGAACATGTAAATATGTAAATACAGAGATAACTTCACCACTGTAAGTAAAAATCTCTGACAATGAAAATAAATCTCACGAAGCAGCGGCATTGTTCTGACAACGATTGGCAAATGAGAACTTTAGCGCTGTAAGTGAGTCTCATAAAGCAGTGGCAATGTTTTGACAACGATTGGCCAATGAGAACTTTAGCACTGTAAGTGAGTCAAAGTGGAGGTGTAAAACACCTGAAATTGCACTCCCGCAATTAGGGGTGCCAGTATTATATGTATATGCCTTCCTTAGAAAACGAAACAAAAAGATTGATAATGCACGTGTAAGACAGTTGTAAAAGATGATGTGTGAAAGTGAAAGTGAAAGCTGTGACAATGCACTGGTAACGGATTGTGAACAAAGTGAAAGTTATGACACAGTTCAGGTATTAGGAATTCTATTTTTATTCATGATTAGTGGTAGAAAATATTCCTGGTCAGTTTAATTTTTGTTACAATCTTATTTTTTTACTGCCTGACTTTGTCAGGTGGCAATTTTCACTAATTGTTAGTTCCATTTTGAAAATTTTGAGGGTAAAAACCCGACCCCCTTCTCTAATTTATTCTATTAGAGAAAATGAGAAGTCTTTCGAAAATTCAATAAAAATCAGTGAAAGTTGATCAAAAATCAGTGAAAATGGCGACGAATTCAATACACCAATAGTACAACAACACGTCGATGTTTTTTCTTCGGTTTCCACCACGAATGTTCTCTCGTCGTCTCTATCCAATATCACTAACACAGATCCAGAAGATGCGTTGACTGAAGAACGCCGTCAGATTGTGGTAGATGCTGTAAATGTTGTAACATCGATTACTGAAAACCTTTACACGCCGGTAACCTTGACGCGATGTTTAGAAATTTATTGAGTGGGGTCCATGATAATGATCCAGACGCAGGGGTTGAATGATCGGTAATCTCTTCGATGTCATCGGTAATCTTTTTTGATTTCAGAGAGCCTGATGTCAATAAGTAATATATTCAGATCTAAACGTGGCCAATCCATCATTGATTGTCATTAACGATGTCATTCTCGGGATGTTGATATTGTCGAAGTATTTCTTCGTTGCAGCGTCATCGCTTGATTCTGGTTCTCTAAGACCAGTAATTTTATTATTAGCCATATTGAACGAACCAGTCATTGTATCACCGGCGGATAGTAAACGATCATTGATCTCAGTTCTGATCATGGCGTTATTGTTGTCTACATATTTGTTGTAGCCACATCATCGTCTGATTTTGGTTCTCTCACATTAATAATTGTATTTTTGCTCATGTTGAGATCGCCATGCAGAATATCTCCAATTCTTCTAATTCGTCCAGTAATCTTTCCCATGAGTGTTAGAATTGATTCCTCCGAGTTTTTCATTTTACCGTTTTTAGCAATCACCACTAAGTTATCTTCAGTTGCACCTGGAACCCGCAGAATAGTATCTGTCCTTGCTGATTCTGATAAATAACGACTTCATTTTGATCCACATCTGCGAGACGCAAAAGATCAGCGAGTTCATTCTTGATCTCGTTAAGGGTTGCATATTTAGATAAGTCACCTTTGGGTTTGTCTTTAGCAGATCTTCCGTAAATATCTACCATTTTGTATTACACTAAGACCTTTTTAAGACGACACTTGTATATTCATGTACGACTTTATGAGGTGGTGTCAGCAACCTTGACATGGCGTCGAGTACAGAGAGTATTTCACTGCCACATATTGGCGGATCAGTTGTTGTCTGTGTTGGTAATGTTGAATACCAGACGGGAGTGCTTTGCACTTTGCCGACATATTTTAAAAATTCATTCGGTGGTGCTAGTCCATACGAATCAAACTCCACGTGGGTCAATCGCATGTGCAACCCAATGAGTACCTGGACCAGAACTTCCATCGAGATTAATGATACCAGTTTCCTGGATATTTCGTTGTTTTGATAACTGATCACGCATAAAACACCTCTGACATTTTTGATGTTTAATTTTTTAGCAGCATCAAGTAAATTAAAATTAGACATGTGAAGCATCAGCGAAGTGTCCCGTGGAGTCATAGGCCCGATCCGCGAGCGAATTGACCGTACCACGAATGGTGGGGTTCCAAGCAGTCTTAGACCTTTCCCTTTTTTTGGAAGTCTTTATTCCTTGTCCTGTTGTTTTCTTTAGTGCCATCCCAGCCGCAGTTCCAACAGCACTAAGTGCAGCTGCTTTTGCAATAGCTGGGGCTGCAGCGGCTATCAACGCTGGTATAGCTGCAAAAAGTGAAAAATATAACACCTGCAGAAAGATTAAGTCTAACACCGGTTTTTGATCGTTTGGCGTCATTGAAGTCCCTGAGTTGACGTTCTGTCAGTGTTAGTTTATTTGAACCACCTGCGATCTGTTTTGATTTGAGCAATATTTGTATTCCACAGTTCCTTTTTGATGCTGATTGTAGCTTTTAATCTGACCAGGAGTCAGAGTAACACGAACATGATGATATGACATTATAATATCATAAGCGATTTAATTACATGTTTTCCACTGGGGCATCAATAACTCTCATTCGTCCACCAACACCTTTAAGTAGCATTGTTTTGTTTGAGAGTATAGCAGCGATTGCTCTGTAACCACCAGCGTGCAGTCGTACTACACGAGCTCGAAAGTGTATATCAACGACTGATTGTCTAAACAAATCCAAATGTTCCAGTGAGAAATAATAGATCGAATATAATGTTGTGAAATCCCGCAAAGATATTTGCAAACCAGAATCAACATTCTGATCACGCCCCATAAATGCCATCAATCGATGATAAGCACGTGAACATGATTATTATCAAAATTCAGCAACACTTCTTCAGACGGTTCTTGATGCCCATTTATCCTCAAAAAAACTTCACTAACTCCAAGCGTGTCAAACACCATTGGATTTCGTTCCTGCGAATCTACTCTAGCATTTTCCTGAAATGCGATGAATATATGTCGTGGTGCTGACACCCCCTGCTGTGATGCTATTTTCCATGTGAATATATCAGCAACATTGCTTTGAATACTGTCTGTGGTCATCGTCAACCATGACAACGTTGATTTACCACCTGAGTCCATGAAAGAGAACAACCATCTCTTCGGCGAGAGATGGAGTCATTGTTGGCATCCACAACGAAAGTTTTGTTATTACTTTACCTGCATCAACTGCGTTGGGTCGCCAGATAGCATCATTGTCGGTGGCTTTTCTTACAAGTATCACGGTGTGTTTAGCGCCAAATATAACTTTTCTAACATTTTTACAGAATCCATATATATGTGATAGTGGAATCACACATGAAAATTCATCGTCACCGTTTAACATTGATTGAAGTGATGCGAATCCCAAGTTGAAATTTTCATTCATCTATGTAACTTCAGTTCGAGCTGCATTCAGTGTCACGTTATTGCATTCGGGTTGATCAGTGGTATCTTTGGCAAACATCATCGAATCTCTCCTACCAGTAGCGTAAGACAGATCTATATATAACAAGAATCTGGTAGTTCTTTATCTTGGAACAATAGAAATGGTTAAAAAAGAATCCACAAAAATAAGGAACGTCTGAAAGTGTTGAAATGCTTTAAATATACATAGCAACAACGTACTCCTTTTTTAGGATTTGTGTAGCTTTTCTTCCGATCTGGCTAATAAAGTCAACGCATATCTGGAGCAATTTTTAGGCCGATTATTGGGACGATTTTGATGACCTAGGATTCTCTAACAAAAGCAATAAGCAAAACTAAATGGAGCTAGAGACATATATAGGCTGATTGTACGCCGTTTATACGTCCACATATTTGAATTCCATAGGCTAATATTATTTAAGGTTTTATGAGCTAATGCCGTTTCAGAGTTAATAACTGATTAGAAAGAATGCCTGTGATCCATTTGCCTAACAGTAAGAAACATTTTAGGCGCATTTCTGTGCATCTGATCACGACGGGCTAAAAGGAGAAGTGAAAGACCAAAAACCATTACTCATACTGTGACATGTGCAAAATAATTCATCTCTGGCGGAATTCTCCAACAAAGCCATAAGAAACAATAAATGTTCTAAAGAGGTTGGGTTCAAGACATATATAGGCTGGTTGTATCCCGCTGATACACCCACAGGGTAATATAAGTTAGGGTTTTATTAGGTAATGCCGGTTCAAATGTAATAAATGATTAGAGAGAATGCCTTTTGATTTAGTTGGCTAACAGTAAGGAATATTTTAAATGCATTTCTGTACATCAGATCACGTTGGACTCAAATGAGTAGCAAAGGGACAAAAACCATTACTCATACAGTGACATGTGCAAAATAATTCATCTCTGGTGCATTCGAACCCGAGACGGCTGGATTAGAAGTCCAGCGCGCTATCCACTGCGCTAAAGGGACAATACGCTGCATGAGATTTTATTCAATAAAATCAGTTTTTCTGGTCATATTCATATACAATTCTTATGTCGGATTTGTGTAGCTTTTGTTCCGATCTGGGTTACCAAGTCAACGCATGTCTCGAGCAATATTTAGGCCGATTATTGCAAAGATTTTGATGACCTATGATTCACCTACAAAGCCTTAAGAACAATCAAAATAAATGTTCAAACGAGGTCGACTCTAGAGACATATTGGTTGGTTCTACCCTATTTAACATCCACATGTTCAAATTCTATTGGCGAATATAATTCAGGGTTTAATTAGCTCATGCCAGTTTAAAAGTAATTACGGATCACAAAGAATACCTGTGATCTATTTGGCTAACAGTAAGGAACATTTTAAATGCATTTCTGTGCATCGGATAACGAGAAACAAAAATGAGTTAAGAAGCATCAAAAACCATTACTCATATAGTGACATGTGCAAAATAATTCAATTTTGTCGGGATTCCAACCCACGACCTTTGGATTAGAAGTCCAGCACGCTATCCACTACACTACAAGTACAACACATTTACATTATTTTTGTCCTAGACCACGCGTAATAACACACCATGAGATCACGAATGACTTCGTGACATCATGCAATGCAACAGTTTCATGCCAACTTCTCAGCTGATATTATAAACAAATCTGCTACCTGCACCGATCGTTAAATCTTGGAGTCAGCCTCGTTTTGAGTTGCTTTTTAGGTTATGTGTTTTGCGTCGAATTTTGGCCAAAAAGGGATTGGTAGAGGACAAGAATACAAAATCTGCTGGCTCATGGCTTATATATATATATATATTATTTTAATCGTTACAACAGGCGTTTCTGCGAGTATGCTGCAAAACAGACATTTAAGTGGTGGTTGCGTGTATACAGAAGTAAGAGCGCCACCTACATGGTAGTTTGGGTGTCCATAACAAGGTATCCAAATGGACTTCAGACCGTCCGTTTACTCCACTCTATATGCGGTTTTATTCAGTGAAATCAATATTCCTGGTCATATTCAAATCAAATTTTATATGTATTAATATTGCAAATGAAATTATGGCAATGAATGAATAATTTCACATTTTCTTTAGTTGGCTTGCAAGAGACAAAAACTATTCACATATGATATTGATATCATTCAAAATGAATACATGTCTAAAAATCTCTACATATCCGACTACAAAACAATAAAGAGGCCCAAGGTAAAGTGGATGGTGAGATAAACATAAGTTCTTCATCCTGGGACTGTTTTTAAGTTTCCATTTTTATGTCCTTGCGGAAATACGTGTCGTTATCAAAGTATCAAGAACTAAGGTTTTTCTTTCTTCTTTTTCGTTTTGTGTATTTGTACACATCACTGAATAATTTATATTTAAATTATATTAAAATTAAAAGGTTGAGTGGCAGTCTACCGATGGTAGCATACTATTGTAAAAAGGGACCGAAGTAATTTTCCGGTAAACTTTTGCAGACATTTTACTTTATCACACACTTCTTAAAAGACACATTTGAGTATCTCAAAAATTATTTCATTCTGAGCCTAATAAAGCATGCTAATTATCCTCCAATAAGGATACCTTAAGGCCTATATCACGATGACAAGTTGGTCTTATTTGATCATTAATTGAGAGGCTGCATCGAAAAATGTTGTTTGGCTGAGAAGAACGTTTATATTCCTTCAAAGTGTTAGGTATGAAAAACCACCTAACCATTCGTCGGCATTAGGATGCCCGGGATTTCTCTCTACTCTATGACAATGCACCGGCGCATATTTCAGCCGTCGAGAGAGATTTCATGAAGAAGCACAAAATCCAAACTTTACCAGACCCTCCATAAAGCTTGGAATCCATTCCAAATGATTTTTGTCTGAACACCCTTACGAAAAACTCTCTAAGGAGCAGACGATTTGAAAGTAGCCTTTCCGGTGGAAGTGCAGTTTTCCAGTGTATGAACAAAATACCAAAAGTGAATACAAAATGGCATTGAATAATAGGATGATCAGACTGAGAAAGTGTGTAACCCCTCTTACATGCGTGTTACCTACCGATTTGGTCTTGATTCATCCTATGACGATAGATAACGCTACATACAGAGAACCGTATTTATTTCCACGTCACTGGAATCTAAAAACAAATAGTTACAATTAATCTGAAACATACCAAAGATTCAACGTCCAACTAAACATACACAAAATACACCCCTTCGAGTGTTCTAAAGTGGTTGGGGCTAAAGACATATATAGGCTGGTTGTACCCCTTTGACACACCATCATGTTTGAATTCTACTGGCAAGTATAATCCAGGGTTTTTCTGGCTAATGCAGGTTCAAATTTAATAAATGATTAGATATAATGCCGGTGATCTATTTGGCTAACAGTAGGGGACATTTTAAGTGCATTTCTGTAAATCAGATACCGACGGAATTAAATGAGTTGTGTAGCACCAACAGCCAGTACTCATTTAGTGACACTTGCAAAATCATTCATCCCTGGTGGGATTGGAACCCGCAACCTCTGGAGTAGAAGTCCAGCACGCTATCCACTGCGTTACAAGGACAACACGCGTAAAACACTCAATGAAATCACGAATGACTTCGTGACATCATGCAATGGAAATGTTTTAAGCCATCTTCTCACAGCTGACTTTGCAAACAATTCTGCTACCTGCACCGATCGTTTAATCTTGGAGTCAGCCTCGTTTTGAGCTGTTTTTTAAGTTGTTTGTTGTGTCAAAATTTGGCGAAAGGAGGGATTGGTTGATGATATGAATGGAAAATCTGCTGGCTCATGGCTTAAATATTTATTTTCCCCGTTACTTCAGGCGTTTCTGCGATTATGCTGCAAAGAGAAAATTGTGGCGGTTGCGTGTCTACAGAAGTAAGAGCGCTACCTATATCGTAATTCGGGTGACAATATCAAAGCATGCAAATGGACTTCAGAGAGTTGGATCACTACAGGTGGCCTCACGTTTCGTTCAATAAAATCATTATTCCTCGTCATATTCAAAATCTAGTCTTATAGTTGTTAATATAGTTAATGAAATTATGGCAATGAATTAATAATTTCACATTTTCTTTAGTCATGGCTTGCAAAAGATTCAAAATGTATTCCGGCTAATTCATAAATATTATTGTAAACGAACACTTGTCTAAGATTCTCTATATATCCGTCTACCAAATACTATCGAGGGCAACGGTGAAGTGGATGTTGAGATAAACATATTTTCTTCATCTTTGGATGCTGCAGCAATATGAAGATAGTCTGGGGTTACAAAATCAACTTAAATGAATGCTTGTGATATATATATAGATATATTCATTAGTATGGGCAAATGGGTAAGTATTAAAGATAGATGTATGCATAGGTGAATATAAATATAACTAGCGTATTGTGGAATGTAAACAATAATTTCTAACTAACAAACATTCATTGAAAGAAACAATATCAAGAATGGCATAAATGAATATAAACTGGGTGACAGAATTCAAATTTATGTTTTCTTCTTCTTTTAAATACTTCATCAGTTTGATAACTGACGTATTCGCAAACACAAATCTGTACCTATTGTTTACATGGTTCAAATTTTAAAATCCTATTTCACAGAAGAATTACCTTTGCGCCTACGCGACTCCACTCTTAATTTTCCTTGAAAGCTTCCATTCGCAATCTCTGCAAAACTAAAGAACTCTCTCCTTGTCACCGGTGGAAGTTGTTTGGATTAAAAGTTGCTACCAAACATTTGTGACAATGAAAGATGCAAATATTTCATAAGTTCATTATTTACCTCGCTGTTCAAAATCTAAATATTATAAATTGCAGTAATGTTTGAAAAGAGTCTTTAAACCCATTTTCTCGGCACAATATTTTAATTGTTTCCTTCGAAAGAAAATGTTTTAACTTTTATATGTCAAACTTAGATTATAATCTTTGTCATTTATGTGAAAAATAATATTTTGTTAAAAATCCAGACAATTCGAATAAAAACTGATTTTATTCCACACGAGAAAAATAAGGTAAAATGTGGAGAAAATTAGTTTTTGAAAAGATTGTGATGACAATTTGAAACATGACGTTTAAAAACACAGAGAAAATCCAAAGTATACCTTCCATTTGTTGCACAAAAAAGGCTATAGATCTATCTTAGTTTCTTTCTGGAACTATAGCTAATGGGGCTCGCTCTTTTAATCGGAGTCAACCCCACATTTCCATATTCATCCAATCTCATCCATTAAAAAAAGAGCGGGATTGAAATACTAGCCTTTGTGAAGTAGGACATATCTGCCACAGAGCAAAAAGCACACTGTAAATTAGTATCGCTCTTCGGGTACTCTGCAACTGATATTATGACCAACTTGGACCAACTGTACCTATGTAATTTTCTGTCACATCCTGCAATTTTGATGTGATGATAACGTTTTAAAGTTGGTCGTGAATCTGTGGAAGACGACCCTCATTCTGGAAGACCGTTGTCTGCGATTAGTGAGCAGGAAGTGGCTAATGTGAAGGATGGAACAGATTTAGATGCGCGACGCTCAGTGCAAGATTTTCTACTATAACATGTATTAATTTGTCACCTGATTTTAAGACAGTAATGAATCATTTGAAGATCAGAAATGTTTGTGGCAGGATGGGTGCAGCATTTGTGGAGAGCTGATAAAACACAGACTTGAGTTGAAATCGCCAAACAGCTACTCGCCAGATATAAAAAGAGTGACCAAAAACGTTTGAATGAGATTGCCACAGGTAATGAAACAAGGATTTTAAACCCCACTCAAGTAAAATGAACGTTTGGATCGGAGAAAACGATCAAAGAACATAAATCGCTTAACGTGATCTGACTACTCTACAGAGTTTAACACGCATTATTATTCTATGCAAAAATATATGGTGTCCAGGTACATTCGTTTGACTATACTAGTGTCAATGGACATTTTTATTCCTCCAGAGTGTTATCAGAATTTTGAAATACTACCAATCAACCCGTCTGTACACGGATGCCCGCATTTTATATCTACTCCATAACAATGCAACGGCGTATTAATCCGTCGTCATGACCATTTTTCCTGATGAAGCTCCAAATCCAAACTTCACAATATCCTCCATACAGTATTGATTTAGTTCCATGTGATTGTTTCGCTGAACCCCGTTATCAAAAATTCGCTAAGGGGTAAACGTTTTGAAAGCCGCAATGACGTTGGAAGTACAGTTTTCCGGTGTATGAACAACCTACCAAAAGTGAACACAAAATGGCATCGAACAGTTGGATAATCAGACTGGTAACATGTGTAGAGGAGCATGGGGAGTACGTTTTGGGAAGCATTGACATAAAATAATAATGAACACTGTTGTACAACATACCAGTATTCAGAATGTTTTGACCGACACGTCTGGTGTTTTTGGGCTGGGGATCCATCGCACAATTCACTGTGCTACAGGGACAATATATCTGATGAACAAGATGAACCATCTTTTCATATTCACAATATTACAACGATTAAACTTTATCCTGTAACATGTATTTGTGTACAACTATTTCACTCAGACACATGTGTCATGTGAACTATAATTTTAATAACCTTTCCTGGCAAATCTGAAAAGAAACTTGATGTAAAAAAGTTTCTTCAGAACTACTGTCGTCAGCTTCTAAAACAGGTCTGATCTCCGCAGAATCTAAAGTTGAGTTAACATTATTTACTCTTTACAATTGGAAAAAATCAAAATATATCGTCGGTTTCATGCACAGGCAAATTTGACCAATCAGTAAAGCTTGAAAGGGGACAAATAGTCAATATGAGGAACCGGACGTATAATCGGAGAATCAACTACTACAACAGCATTCACACTTGCTTGGTTATAATTTTTCATCTGGGTGGCCATTTAAAAAAATACCGATCTAACTGTATTTCGTCTTCATGTTGATTATATTACATTTTATAAGTTAAACACAATGACAATAACATAAAATATCAGTCTATGAAGTGAATTGGTTTTAAGAGGATTCATTTAAAAAAAGACAACTGTTACAAGTAAGTGTCATAATTTTTAACCTCATGGCCGTACCGTGTAAGATAACACAGGCGCCAGTTGTACATGGGTACAGAGAACAATGTGAAGTCGTCATGAACATAAGCAAGGATGAGTTAAACTGGATAAGGGGTAATCGAAAATACAAGTGATGAAGAAACTTACACAGATATATATAACACAATAATACTTCTTAATCATATGACGTTATTGAGGGAAAGGAATAGATACTGAATCAAAGTATAAATAGTGTGATATTATATTCTAAATAAAGTGAATTAGGTGAATTGTTGAAATTTAATTGATTAAAAAATTAGCCAAAAGTTTTAATTAAAATGCATAGAACCTCATGAAAGCTACATCAAAGGTTATACCTCTGTCAAATATGCATAGAAATATTAAGTCTGTCTGTGTGTGTGTGTGTGTGTGTGTGTGTGTGTGTGTGTGTGTGTACAATCCTGTCAAATTTATCGAGGAAGGTGACATGTAATCCGCAAGAGACATTTCAATGAAGGACGAGACCATATTTGAAGACAAACATTCTGGAACACATAAAACTTCTGATTTCAAGTTCGACTTATCTGTACATGATTGGTCAACTCATCCAGTTGGAAACTGAAGCTTTCAGCAAAACTTAAGGAAAGGGGTTGAGATAAGAATGAGATGAAGTATTACTGTTGTACAAGCTGTATCAACGTTTTGCTGTACAAGTGAAAAACAAATTACAAATTCTTCTTTAATGGTTATGGAGAACTCTAAAAATGAAAAACCAATATTATTGGGAAGATTTTTGACTGCATAGGATTCTCTATCATGGCCACAAAAAATCGCGTAAAAGAAATGGCGTATTACCCTTATGAAATAAAAAAAGCCAAGTTGAAATAGTTTGAATAAAATAAATGTTGTAAAGAGGGTAGGGTGAAAAGCATATATACCCAGTTTATACCCCCGTTAATATATTCACAGGCTCGAAATCTATTGGTTAATATAATTCAGATATTATTAGCTAATGTAGGTTCAAAGGTAATAAATGATTGCACAGAATGCCTGTGATTGTTTTAGGTAACAAACCCATTTCTGACAATGAGATGACGACGGACAATACTGAGTTGTGAAGTTTAATATGCTGGCATTTTAATTGTACCAAAAACCATTACTCTTATACACGCTGACATATGCAAAAAGAGTACATCCCTGGCGGGACTCGAACCCGCGACTTCTGGATTAGAAGTCCAGCGCGCTATCCACTGCACTACAGGGACAATACATTTACGTCATTTGTGTCATACAACACGTAATAACACTCTATGACATCACGAATGACTTCGTAACATCATGCAATTGTTTCATTTCTAAATAATATGAAGAAGATGATGGCTTTTATACGTTAAAATTAGATTCAAATCTTTGTCGTTTAAGTGTAAAATAATACTCTGTTAAAATTGTAGACAATTAGAATAAAAACTGTTTTGACTCCATACGAGAAAAATAAGGTAAAATGTGGAGAAAACTGGTGTTTGAAATAAAGATTGTGATGAAAATTTTGAAAATGGAGTTTAAAAACACCGAAAAAATCCAAACTGTACCTTCCACTTGTTGCACAAAAAAGACTATACATATATCTTAGTTTCACTCTGGAGCTATAGGTAATGAGGCTCGCTCTATTGATCGGAGCCAACCCCACATTTCCATATTCATCCAATCTCATCCACTGTAAAGTTGAGAAGGATTGAAATACTAGCCTGGTGTAGTTGCTAAATATTGTTTGCTTCTCCAATGAAGTGTTGTTCAAAGATTTCATCAAACATTTTTTTTTTTTTTTTTAACAACCGAAAAGAAATAATTTCTTAAGATTTTGACTTGACAGTATGTTGAATGCCATAAAAATTTTGTATGTCAAGTAGGTTCATACAGAACTGATCTCATTATCATAAGCATGCATTGAAACAGATCGATTGTAGAACCCAACACTGTGATTCAAACGTGAGATACGATGCCGGTCTTGTCTGTCTTGCTTATTTAAGTCCCATTTTCTACCAAGAATTGAAGAGGCAGAAATACCGTTTCACTCCAGATATGAAATGACCATTAATCTTAAATTAACAGCATCATTAAAATGCAGTTTAGAGTTCCTATGGCCATATATATATATATATATATATAGTGTTTATATCCCTTTTGAATTTATGTAAGATCAGCTCAATCTAATCTTTTCTATCAAACTTACGAAATATATAAATATAAGATCTTTAAGAAACTGGCAATGTACCAAGACTAAGAATTCTCCATTTTGTTCTAGGAAAAAAATAATTATTGTAGCATTATAATCGGTAAGAAATTTCAAACCTAAACATAGACAAAAAATAGACTCTTTCGTATGACATTTCAAACGTTTTTTCGTCATCTAACATATTCAGATTTTATAGGATGCAAGCACAATAAGCATACAGTTTCATTCCAAAGCCTCGATTAAGATGTTTTATCCTGAAACGTGGGACTCTAGTAGTGGATATAAAAGGGTTTCTTAGACAAACCCTATTGTTGTACTTGGACGACAGCATAAATTTACTCCCACCCCTAATTCCCAATGTTAGTGTAAACAAATACGAAAACAACTTTTTTGAGGCAACAAAATCTATTTCTGAGTCGTTTACCAACATGGAATCACCATTGAAATCATCATTGTCGTAGAACAAAAATAGGGTTGGCTCAGGAACCATCCCGTTTATATCCACTGCTGCGATTTTCATTTTATATTTCACACAAAAGTTTACACAACACTTGTTGAGATATTTTAAAGTCTCAGCTTTTGCTATTATATAACTCTCATCGTCATGACAAAACAAATACAAATTAATCTTACCACTGATGAGAGAGCAAGGTTCTAACATCTTCATAAAATTTCCACGTGAGACTGTCGAATTATCGACATAACACGTTTTTAGTTCGTCATTGACTGTGATATTTGTGTATTTGTCTTGTGATATCGGATTGTACAGATTATCATTAAGATCAGAAAGTGAGTCTGTGATCAAAGCAATCTGACTAAAATACTCTGAATTTTCTGTGCGAAGCAGAGACAACATTATCTTGTTTCTGCTTTTGAAATACGTGCTGTACTTTTCACTGTCAAGCATAATCGTCATATGCTTACCTCGGAAAAGAATTCTTTTCATCTTTAACGCAGTACCCTGTACTGTTATTTCTTCCATATTTCATATTTCCCCAAAAATTTACTGAATATCGTTTTTCGTATTTCACAACTCTGTTCGGTATCATATCAACAAGCAAATCGTCTTTGATACGTAGTTCCTATATCAGATCTAACATAATAAACTTCTCACCTCTGAGATAAGCTCGAATTTTGTTGTAGGTCGCTATTGCTTTTTACAAGACGTATTTTTATTCTCATATTTTGGTTCGATTTTTTTTAAATTTAATGCTGATAATACAACACCTGCCCCTGACACTATCAGAGTAATGAATTTGATGTCCCTCATGCTGATGCTAATCCCAATGTTGTATGTATCATTGAAATGTTGTTTAGCACGTCTATTATTTTGCTGTAATATTTTCTGGCGCGTCTGACGCAGTAAAGTTTTTATGATGGTATTTGTAGTATTTGATCAGCTCGTCCCTGTCGTTGTCTGAGAGACCTAATGAGATATGATTGAAATCAATAATTTCTTTTTCTGTTATTATGAAACTGTTTCAGTAATTATTTCAATTGACGTAGTAAAGGTATTTTCAGCACCAGCTTTGTCAACCAGAGCACTAAATGTACTATTAACAGGATCAACAAGAAAATCTCTGTACTTATCATATACTTTAAACTAGATATCATTTTATCTATCTGTTAAAACTTTACGATCTGAAGACAAAAATGGAGGATCAAAATTTGTTGGTATTGACTCTATCACGATAAATATCTTCCGTTTCATCAATATAACTAACAACGTAACATAACTGGCCAGTTAAAAATTTTTAAGTACTAGATATTGCCCGAGAATTGCATATGCTGTTGCAAAACTCAAAAGACAGCGAATATCTGCTTCTTCTATTTTTATGTTATTGACGGGTAGGTTTAGGTATCTGGCAATCAACTCTTTGATATTTTTGTATTTTAGTTCCGTCAGTAACTTTCCAGCTTCTCTTCATAGTTTTTCAACGCAATTTTTTTAGAACTATGACACGCGTCATAATCATCATCAATGCTAGGTTCTACAGTTGTAATATCGTCAAGCTCCCGATAAAATATGTCTCGTTCAACATTATCATATAACTCAATCCTATGCTCAATTTCTGATATTACGTTTATTAATGTGATATACGTTATACTTTTTTATCACCTGTGAAAGAGTATTAGAACTAGATATGCTGTTGTTAGCAGGTTAGCATCAGTACTATTATCAACCATTTCCATCAACGTCTTTTTATAATAATAGTCCATACGGAGTACACGAAATATTCGACGTTTAGCAAATGTGTCTTTGAGCATACGAGTTTTTAAAAACTTGTGTTTCCTTGTTTCAGTTAGTTTGTCAAGCTCAAAGTGAACATGTTCTAGTCGCTCTTGCTCTGGTTTTTTACTAACATGGTTAGATTTGTCGATCGTCAAACGATTTTCTTTATTTAGCTCAGTCAACGTATTTGTCAACAACTTTTCAACTTTTAATCGCTGTTCCTCACAGTCACTCACAGGACAGTATTTATTAATTATATTAAAGTCTCTGACTGTGAATTTCAGTTGAAGGCCTCTCATTCCTGCAACTGTAACAAAGTTTGTCACTGTTCTCATTTAAACCGGGTGAATCTAAAGTTAATATTTTCATTCGAGCAATTATATTTATCGCTCTTGCTTCCTCAACACTTTCTGGTTTTAGCGAATCAACATCAGCTATTTCGATCTCCATTTTCGGGTTTATTATAAAATTATAAACTCTTGCGACTCTGATCGATGGAAGATCAACAGACATTATATATTACAATCCCATTAAATCATCAACTATATATATCTGAAATATCGTCAAACCTGGATATGGACCCTCAGCGTTGGCAACATGAATCCGGAAATACGTGTACTTGTTTGTGGTTTTTGCAGGATCAAGTGTAAATTGTTGAAATATAAACACCTGTCACTTCATAAAATATTATCCATTTTAAATCATCAGTCGATCCTTCTAATCGCCAGTTATAAATTCTTCCGACAGTAGCATTTAGTCGACCTCGTAATTGAAATTTTCACATTGCAACGGCCCCTGGACACTGTAGTTTCATCCAAAAGTTAAATGTTCTTCCGTTTGTTGCCCACTCTAACCCGCCAGATATAGGGCTGTTAAAGGCAAACACATAATTTGAATAATTTCTCGGATAATAATTTATTGCTGTTGTAACAAACGCCCAGCGACTATTAACAGCATCAGCAATATTTGGAATTTGACCGACACTGTTATTATCTCGTTTTGTACTACCACCAATCTCAAGCGATTGGGCAACACTATCTACGTACTGTTTAATCACAAGATCTGATAAAGCAACGGGTACATACGTAGAAGTTATCTTATTGGCAACTGTATCGATCACACATGTAACTGTTCCTCCGCAGCAGTAACTGTACTTGCTGATGCTGCACTTATTTCAGCATCCACCTACTGTTTATTTATAAGATCCGATGCGGCAATTGCGTTATACGACGACGTGATTTTGTTAGCGCCCATATCTAACGAGTCAGTTATCGTATCACCGGATTTTGTTGCAAAAGTATCCTCGACAAACTTTACATTGGTTAAGAAATCGTTGCTGGTCAACGTTGTATTATCGAGCTGAGTATTAAACATTAATTTTCCGCCCATATCTATGTTTCCAGCCATTGTTCCACCAGTTAGTGACAACTTATTATTATCGACAGCGCTGATCTGTGAATAACACATAGCTTGTGTGCTATTTACGTCAGCAGAAGGGTATTTCGTTTCCAGATTTACTATTTTATTACCTGCCATGTTTATCAGTCCTGTCATTGTTCCACCTGTCAACGATAACTTACTGTTATCGATCGTCTTTAGTTGAGTATAGCTTACGGCTTGTATGTTATGTACGTTGATAGGTGGATATGTTGGTTCTAGGTCTAGCACTCGCTGACCTGAAATATTTAAGTACCCAGTCATTGTGTAATAGCTCATTCTTATTATTACCGCGCGATAAAATTTAACTTTGACCACCTGATAAAATTTTGTGAATACATAGTATTGAATGAGCATAATTAGCTTTGACACGGAACAATTAATCAAACATCAACACAACCATGACCTACCAGATTTTCATTACCTGATTGTAGGACGAACTGGATCGGGCAAAACTAACCTGCTGGTGAATCTGTTACTTAACGACATCTTCAACTACGATATGATATTTATCTGCACAATAAATCCACAGCAGGACAAATACGAGCTGCTTAGTGAGTATAACGAAAAACTAACAAATGAACTCGGCGTTGGTGAGGATATATTTATCATCAAACAACATGAACATCTAATTCCAGTTGCCAAGCTAGATTCTGACAAGCATAAAATAATTGTGCCTGATGATATCCCGCTAAGCAACGCCGAGATGAATAAGATAAAATCTTATTTTTCACTGTGGCGCAACAGAAAATGTAATGCAGTTTATCTAGCACAGAATTTCTATAACGTCGATCGATTAATCAGGCGAAATACATTTTTTTTAAAAAAAAATATCATTTGCTGGACTAGACAACCTTGATGTACGAAATATATCAAGAGAACATTGTGGAAATATATTAAAAGATAAATTTGTTGAACATTATCATGAAGCAACTGGCCAGACGCTAGCGTCCAAGGGAAAGCACAATTACTTTTTATTTGAATGCTAGCACGAGATCGAAATCACATGTTTAGATATGGAATATACAAGTTTTTGGACTGTCAAAATTAGTCTAACAGACACTTATAAAAATGGACGCGAAAAGAATAGAGGTTGTACAAAAAGTTTTGCAACGAGAGCCGCATTTAAGAAAAAAGTTTAACAGGAACGTCGCGGGCAACAACAAACAACAGAAGAAACTGCACGACTATTCAAACTAGACTGAAGCTGTACTTGGCAAACAACCAGATATTTCTGCGATATCACCAGAAAATTGTAAACGATTATTGAAGAAAGGATTACTTGGTATAGTTGAAGGACAGAAAAAAAGCTGCAGAACAAATTGTTGAGCGAATAGGTAAACAACCTGAAGCCCAGAAAGAAATGATGCA
>JAECUM010036577.1:0-40618 GCA_016617855.1 Megalonaias nervosa | reverse complement strand
CCTTGTTTTCTAGGGAAATAAATTATTCTGTTAAATTTGCAAAGCTTGTTGGCTTCACTCTTTTCTTTGTTACTTTGTACGAGCCTTGTCACGTAACACCAACAATCTCCAGTATGACTTTGTTACGAAGAATTATCAACCATTCATATCGAAAGTTTCTATATCACTTATTCAAAATCTATCCAGTCTGTTCTAGAGTCAAAAGTTTTGTCTGGGATTTTCCAGCAAGTTATGAATGAATTAGGCAAGCATCCAACAGATTAGTTCTCTTGCCTATCCCTTGAATGTCAGGAAGCTTTGGAAAGATTTCAGCAAACTTTGAAGAATAAGATTCGGTCTTATTGCTTTGATATAAGGTAAAGATTCGGATGAGGGTGTTCATTCAAGTATAAGTTATCAATGTCTTGTGACATAGCAAGAACTAATCGTCACTCTACTTATTCAACAACGAAATTAAGGCATTACAAGAATACAAAAGAAAGAAGTTTGCATCATGGAGATAGAGTTCTGGCTCTCTTGCGCATACCACAACATCCTATTTGGGCTAAATTATATGGTCCTTATACACCTGAAGAGAAACTAAGTAACTTCAGTGATATCATTAATATTCGTGGGAGGCGGAAACAGAAACAACATTGACATATAAAAATGTTTGGGAATATTTGATAGAGATAGCCCAGCTAACTATTCAATCAGTCAACCAGATGGACTTTATCAAAATAATTTGATTCCATTTACCATCAAACGTTTTCTTCGACATTCCAGCGTTAATGAACATGATGACATCTGGTTACGATTACTGTGATGCGTACATATATTACATCATAATATAAAAGGACACCTAGTACGATCACTTGGAAACCATCCGGAAATTCTTTAACCTGCTAAATAATGCAAAAATGACATATTATTTAGGTAAATGTGAGTTTTGCTGTGCATGTGTTATATTTTTAAGACATGTCGTTGGACACGGTCAAATTAAATCTGGAGAAGCTAAGATCAATGCTATCTCTGAATCCCCAGTGCTTGTTAGTTAAAGGTAACGGATGCAATTTGTTTGGGAATGGTTGGATATTATCGAAAATTTTTCTCCAATGTTTCTATAATGTCTGAAGCCCAGAACAATTTGTTGAGTAAGAAAACCAAATTTCATTGCTCTGACAAATGTCAGGAGGTTTTAGACAAATTTAAAGCCATACTTGAGAGTATACCAGTTCTTTCAGCTCCAAATTACAGTTAGTTATTTAAAATATCCGATGATGCAAGTGATATAGAGTTGGATGAGTATAGATTCAAGAACACAAAATTGGTGTGGATCATCCAGTGTGCTGTTTTGTTATAAAGTAAACATGCACCAGATAAATATTTCTAAAATTTAGAAAGAATTTGGCTTTGATATTGGTTTTATAATATACTGAAGTGTACATTAGTTCAGCTCCTGACCGCTCCGGTGGCCTAGTGGTTTCAGCGTCCGCCTCAGATGCGGGAGGTCGTGGGTTCGAACCCCGACCGAGTCATAACAAAGACTTATAAAAATGGTACTAACAGCTGCCTCGCTTGGGGCTCAGCATTAAGAGGTTGGTGGTAGGACTGGTCGGCCTGGTGTCAGGATAATGTGACTGGGTGGGACATCATGCTACATGTCTGCGGCATGATGCCCCAGTGCTAGACATCACTATAAACTGCCACACTGCAGACATCGTATCGATATGACTGCAAAAGTTTTAAAGCAACGTTACAAATCCAAAAAACACACACAAAACACAGTTCACCCCCTTCTTCGATTATAGAATTCAGTGATCGTAAAACCCCTCTTTCTCCCATTCACAAAATGAAAAACAGAAAAATCATATATGGATGAGATGGAGTGTGCTGTTGCATATATAAAACATTGAAATTAGGCGAATGAAGGGTAAAGATAATGTGACTGGAGATACACTTTCTCGTATATAGAAGTAATATAGTGCTTTATTTTGTATATATTTTGTGGCCAAATTTCACTTAGGAGCACTTTTCTATATATATATATATAACATATATATATATATATATATATATATATATATATATATATATATATATATATATATATATATATATATATATATATATGTAAAGTTTTAGTCTATGAATCTTTCTTATGAAGGGAGCTGTTATGCTTGTCTTTATTGTGTGTTTAACTTTTGTCCATGATTTAATAATGTAAGGGTCAGTCGTAACAACATATTACTGAGCTAACGCTGGTCAACATTTGTAGATTATATTTTGAGAGAATGTAAGCATATTGATATGGCATTTTGACGTTAGAATGTTCGAGAAAGTGTACATGTTTGTGTCCTGTTTGTGTTAAAACTAAGTTGTTTACTGATAACTGAATTCAAGGTCTAGCCTTAGAATGTTCTATAAGAGAATTTATTTACAAATTTGAAAGGAAAATTACCCACATTCTGGCCGTCTTATTGTGTCTTTGATTCTTATATAAAGTGCTGAAGCAAACAAAATTATTCATTCCTACTTTTAAGTTCCATTGCTAAAATCCTTGACAGTTGTTCTGGATTATATCATCGTGATACATTATAAATTCTGGCACAGCAGATTATTAAAGGCTATTGGTATATCAGCATTTGCAATACTTTATTTGATTTGAAACAATGTACTCTTGGACTTGTGATAGAACTTTTTTAGGACTATTTCGAATTGTATTCACAATATTGTAAGCTCCTTTTAAATGTTCACTTTGTATTCCAGTAAAGTATTTGTCAAAGTTTCCTAAATTGTTTAGGTTTTGATTTATCTGTTACTTAGTTTAAGACCAAACTGTCGTAACAACGCATACAAATCTGTACATGCATGCTGTTCACAACATAAGCAACAAATGTTTCTAGAATTAAAGCAGCGTAGCATCAATATCGTCGTGAAAACAAAAAATTTAGGAATTGACAAGGATAATCCTGAAAGAAACATGGTGACTGCTTATTGATATACTAATGTCCAGTGCAAAGATCTCAGGAATTATTTACAACTGATCCCCTATAAAGATGATGGAAAATATGGCGCGTGAAAAAATACATATAAAACTCCATGTGTTAATTTGATGACAGCAAAGACAATGTTGCAAACTAAGATATTATACTGAATTTGTATTGCAACGCATGTTGTATGCAAAATGACATTCTGGCAACATATATGGACACGTACATTGTTAAATCAGATATCCGACAAAGGAAAAAATCTACAGATAAATGAACTTCAGTTTTTTTTTGTGTGTTTTTTTTTAATTGTTTTGAAAATATTCTAACATATACTTATAGATGTCTCATACTATTTGTATTTCTTGTAACAAAGTATTTTTATCTGGAAACTTGCCAGAGTAATCTATATTTTTCATTTTTACATTTGAAGATGTGCTATGGTCACAACACTCTGATTATCGTGACAATCAACAGCATCTGTTGGATTTGATGGTAAAGCTACACATCATTGCGAAGCCTCGTGAACCCGACGGGGGAAAACAACAGGTAAAAACATTCTCTCTGTCTCTCTGTCTCTCTCTCTCTCTCTCTCTCTCTCCGACAAACAATCGGCAAAGCCTTTCAATCAATGTATTTTATGTCCTCAGCAGGGATGCAGAACCATACTAAGATGAATACATTCATACTAAGGCTGGTGTATGATTAATAATGTCACAAATACCCTAATAGAAAGTATAATAACAAAATGAATTGAATTGAGAAACACGGCCCATACTATTCATGACAGAGAAATAAAGTCATTTTATTGTACGTTTCTCCTTGAATTCATGGATTGAATATTCATCCAACAATATCTTCTTAATTTATGAGCTTCCTTTTTTCATTGGACACTGAAAACACTTTCAACCTTCACTATGACTGGCTTTTTTTGTAATAGTTCATGGCAACGAGGCCCTATAACAAAATATGGTTATGCTACCACCACGAACTGAAAATCTTGTTTCATTTTATTTTAATTTCTTTCATCCAAGTGAGTACCTTCTTACATTGAATTGAAAAAGATCAATATGTTACAATATATATTGAGCAGGTAAAAAGGTGACATTGCTATTATAGACTTTTGCTAGCGAACATGTAAGAAAATTAAATGTAAAATATTGCTTGTTGGTTAATTAATTAAGTATTTTCTTCACTCGTGAAAATAGTAAAGTTTACGCATACTCAATAAAATATATCCGTTATTCACTCACAGCAAGCAAATATATATAATTTATTTGCATTCATATCAATCTGTTCACCGAATTACTTGAACAAAAAATCTTTACCTTTCGAGCTTGTTTACTAATATGCAGCATAACTGAAATAATTTATTTGATTAGTTGCCAGATCCTTATCATTTACAGACACTTCAAACAACATTACACGACATTTTTAAACTTTCCAGACGGGAAACGTGCTTCGCAAATATGTGTACAATATAATCATGAATACATCTCTAACAATTTAGCATCACTTCAAGTCTTTGACATTTCTGACATTCGGTATCTGAAAGGCAATTGTGACATGGGTTTGGGTTTAGTCCGCAATATGACTGTCCTGTGAAAACTCCTTTAAAATGTAAAGTTTAAGTAGATTGCATAAGTTGTTTTGACATTGCTCCTTTCAGCCCAATTTGGCAGATTGTGGCTTTCGACCCCATAACCTCTTTTCAGGCTACGTTTGGCCTAATTAAGCCCACAACAGAGGGAACACCAAAACGGCGGGCTCAGATACTTTACTACCACTTGAACATCCTGGCCGAAAACTTATTTCCCTTTTATATTTGAATAGGGTCGGAAACGATTCTTTTTTTTCCTTTACCCAATGTTTAAAACCAGTGGTGCTGATGGCCGACCACCCTGGATTTTCGTCATGATTTGGAGAATGTGTTTGCCCAGTGTGAGAGCATTAGCCGCGGTGAATGAAGTTAATAAGAAAAATATTATACTGCTAGCATGCGCAAAATTCTGTGCTATAAAAATAACTTCAAATGACTGAAGCAAGAAAAGGTGAAACGTAGTAGATCCTACATGGGAACATAATGTCATCAGCATAAAAACTCTTTCAAAAGTCACGGAATAACTCCGCCATGATGGAAATGTACTGAGGAATTGGCGCCAAATAACACATTTTTATCAAATGCGGTCAACACTTTATGTGGAGGTTTTTACAAAAAAATAAGCAAAGAAGGTTCGTGAAAGTTATTTGTCGAACTGAAACAACTATTTTAGGAAAAATCAGGAAGAACGTCAGACTCTGAAACAAACGTGGAAGAGTATGACTACACACCGATTATAAATATGAAGAAAAAAAAACGTATAACCCCAGGACGACTAAATCCTGTTATATGGAAATTACGCTTGGGGCACCTAGTATTACAGAAAAAAATAACAGCTCTTCCAACGCATAAAAACATCCTGAGTAAAGTTAGCCATGCATACAAAAGATGCTCCGGAATAGACACAATCGTGCCAACTTCCACAAGGTTGGATTAATAGGCAGCTCTAGCTGAGACGGTATTTGTGCTTAAGGGCATGGGCAAGCATAACGCAAACAAGAATGTCTCCAATATTTAGCTAATGCTAAACTTGTTCGAGGCTCCCTGAAGGGCCGAGCACACGGGATTTTTTGGAAACCATGCATTTGTTGACGCTGTTTATTTGCGTCACGCTTGTGCTCGTGTGTTTATTTTGTCTTTTTGAAAAGAATGTTTCCATTTTGTTCACAACGTGGTTGAACTCAACTTCGTGAATGCATCCAACTTTTAGGAGTTTGGAAATAGTGCCGACAATAACGTTCAGCAAAAAGGAGTAAATATTAATGTTGTTCAGATTTTGACAATAGCTTCACTCTGCAATTTGCTGCCAATAGTTGCAAAAGAGCATGTTGCAAAGGTAGCGCCGAGAGCTATAGCGAGAGGTGTGCCAATAATAGTAACGACCACTCTCTTGCCCATGGTGCCGCTCAAGAGCATTACACCTGCAAGAGCGGTATTAACCCAGTATATTATACTGACAACCATTCCATATTTTTGTACAGCTGGCAGAGAACAAAGATTTCATTAAGTAGCATTTCCTCATGAAAGCATGCATTTATTTTCAAACGAAAATCCATAGAGCTCATAGTTTTACCGTCCATACGGGTATGAAAATGTGTTATTTGGTTGTTTGTTAAGGTTTAACTCCATTCTCAGGAAGAAATATCAACCGACAGGAAGCTACTAGCAAGCTTTCTCAAAGACCCACTTTAGCTGAGACTTAAACTCGAACCCACGAAGACAGAGCTGAGACGTGAATGATCTGTAAAGAAGAGCGCCATAGACTACTAGGTCACCCGGGTCCACAGTGTTAAAATAATCCTGACCTCGACCGCATATGAAGGCTTTAAACTATTGCTGCCTGCTCAGAAGATAATTCTCTTTATATGCTTTTTGTCACCTTTTATGAAGGCAATAGTATTAGTAAAATAATAGTTTATATTAGCAGTTAAGTCACCTGTGTCCGCTAGAGAAGATATACTGCGTGAAAGAACTATTAAATCCCTGTATGCACCAACCCGATTTACTCTGTTTACAAAAACAATTACAAGAATGGCAATGTGTTCCATGGTCTCTTCGTATGATCTTGTTTTTTGTTCCACCTCCTTGGCATGCATACTCCAAGCGAAACATTTTAGTGGCCAGAGTTTCCCTCTTCTAAGATCGGTACAATTCTCAGAATTTGGTCTGGCGGTTATTTAAGGAATTAAGATATTGTTAAAACCTAAAACTTTCGCTTCCAAGAGAGACAAAATATTTTCTATATTTTTTCTTTGGTTTTGTCTCTTTTATTGCGAAGCTTATTTTGAATTCCACCGAAGCAGATAGCTTTCCTAATTTTCGTTAATCGTCCCTGCATCGCCAGGCTGACCTTTACTCTAGATTTAACCAATGGTTCCACGAACCCTGATGATAACACTGTTCAGCTGCAAATACAATGCACGTGCCATCATAAAAATAATCACCGTCAAGTTCGTGGGGAACGAACTGTTTGCCAAGAACGATGCCGATGTTTTGGGTCTTATACGAGGATCTTCGGTTGACTGAGAGGGAGAGAACAAAACCTAGTCTACCAAGGTATCTGCAACTACAGTGTTGAAAAAATGCGCGTAGGGGCATTCAAAAGGAACTCTGCGAACGCGGCTAATAAAACCCTGTCGGACACCTTGGCAAGGCTCTTATATTCCACTCGACTTTGAGAGTCTAACGGGCCACAGACCCATTTCCCAGAGAACCATCTTACATCGGGTTACATTCGAGTTGATCTTAAACGAGACGACCGGATGATTAAAAGCTCTACTACATCATCCAGCTGTCTAGCCTCGACGTTCCGTCTCGAAAAACACGAGCTGCGACCTCTGCAACCGCCCGCGACACGCATGAAGCTGGAGAAGCAGCTGGAGGATGACGGCAGAGCACCTAAAGCAGAAAAAATTTAATAATAATGTCCAGCGTTATTACGTGAAGAAATACGACAGACAAGCCAGTGATTACTCCTGTTCTCGGCGTTTCGCCTATAAAAGACACTAAGGGGGAAATTAACGTCTAGATCAGAGTCATTATTATTCTAATGAATGGCAGGGAAAAATGACTACCGATCCGGCAGTACTGACTCCAGTAATTGAAAGGCTACCGTCAAGCACCTGACCTAACTCAATTGTAGGCACTCCATCTGGGTAATCCAAATTTTGTGTTCAGAGGTGACAGACTGTTTAATTTTGTCACATGAATTCCAAATATATGCCATTTGTTTCGTAATGTAGTCATTTTGCACGTGTATTCCTGCTGGCTACGTAAGGAATCCTTGACATTGTTCTGCCTCATGATTTTTCCTGACGAGGCGCGAAACACCCTTTGCTTCTTTAACATCTTTGTCTGACGCCCCAGGATGCTGTAGACTTTTGGATGGATGCCAACGAACTCAGAAATGAGCATTCCTAGTTATTCATCGTTAATCTGTCTCACAACATTATTGTTTTCTTGCTGTACAGTGGATGGACTTTGAGGTAGTCGGTCGCTTCTTATATATGGATGCTTTTCCGTCATGTGCGTGTAAACGTCTGATGTTCTAATATGGACCATCAGGCTGTCAGTTTCTGTGTGCAGCCGGTGAGAGTTTTAGCCGTAGCATAGATTGGTCTCCTGTAGAAGAATTTGTACTGCAAAAGCTTTAAAAGCTCAAGAATAGCAATTCCAGTGCAGGCGGGTCTGTTCAGTTCAGGATATTCGTGGCGCTATGGACGCGTACCGTCATATAATTTTTCGTGACGGGAAGCTTGAACCTTTTAAAAGGTCTAAAGTATGCACCATCCTCAAACCGTTTGTCTTGCGGATGTTTTCCATTTCTTTGGACAAACTACACAATTGTTCATAAACTAGTTAACGTTCACCTAAAATGGCGCTTCCGCTAGGTCTGCAGGTAGATGTTTGTCTCTATGCATGCGACCAATTACAGCATTTGTTGCAAGACGCCGTTAACCTTTTTTCTTGTAGGGCCAATTTTTCTTAGCACTGAATGCTGATACAATGAACAATCTCACGCTCTCTTTTTCTGCCGATTGGGGACTAGTTTACCACATCCACCCCTACCACCACCACCAGATTGTTTACCAGGCATTTTGGTAGTCTTCAAGAACGTTTGTTACCACCTTCATGTTTTCTGAGGCCAACAAACACTTGTGCTCTTCATCACTGACGGCTAAGTGCTGGTCTGTCAAGCGAATACTCTTCATGACAGACGCTGCATCATAACCCAGTCATAAAAGCTGTTATAGCCCATGTTCATGATCCAACTCATTGGCAAGTTTGAGTCGCAGACCGAGAATCAAGGGTTGTTAATGTCTTTCACAACAAATTGGCACATGTCAATGTCTGTCATCCGCTCCATTCCCGCTTTTGTTCTTTTCACCAGAGAATGTCAGCTCATACCCTCCGCAAGGAAATAGTGGCGTGACTCGAGACCGTAGCAATCCTACATCAACTCGGCAAACGAATCGAAAATATCTACTAGAATCAACGCCTCCGTTTTCATATAAATGTCCTGACATTCGCCCAACGACTGACACCCAAAGGTCGTGCACACAATTTGTGCATGCATGCTTGCTTTCTTTTTCGGTTATTTCCTCAGTCACGGGCCTTGAGAAAAGGCTCAAACTTCTTATAGCAGCTCCTATACTTTTAGAGGTGCATTAGATGGAATTCCTGGTCGTTGTTGTAGCAGTCCTTTATTCTAAAGAGACTTTCCCCAGACCCTTTTGCCAACTATTTCAGGTTCAAGGATGTGAACTAAATGTCGTCCATGAACTGGAGCTGGCCGATTTATAAACGTGTGTATTCATCGTTGAGCTGGTTCTGAGCTCGGGGAGAAAACGTTTCCGTTACGATTCCGAGAGCAAGTAAACAACGTTTCGACCCCATTTCCTCTTTTGACTCGCCTGCTGTGCGATCTTGCTGTTATGGCTTAATTAGGCCAAACGGGGCCTAAAAGTTGGCTGTAGGCGCTAAGGCCACAAATCAAACAAACTGGGCTAAAAGAGCAATGTCTAAAGCTACATATGGCATCTTTTATATCCGTGTTGGTCACCTTGTTGAGTTTCTGCCGCCTTCTCTTGTTCAAAAATCGAAAACTGAGACGTCATGACATGAGTTTGTATTGCTCACAAAAAGAATTGTAATAAAATACAAACGCGTAAACGGATAATAGCTTTTAAATAAGCTAGGGTCACTTCAGCATTGTTCGTCAAGTACGTCAAATAAAACCGGCACAAATGTCTTGAAGCAAATACTGGTAGACACATCCCACCCATAATTAACTCGAGGATACCAAACAAAGTGTCAGACATATACTTTCTCTTACTCACAGTGTCTATGTCACACGAATTTTTTCCTGCGTATTACGTGTTCTACTCTAGACATATTTCAGACTCAGTCAAAAGTCAAAACATTCATCTAGCCACAGTGAATATTAACAATCTGAGATAAGAGTCTCGTTTTCAAATCTTTACGTCATTAAGTCTATTTAATACTACTTTTATTCTACAATACCAGGATTACTAAATATTTAATACACCATGGGGAACGATCTAGGTGAATATTCAATGAGGACAACCAATTAGACAGTTTTAAGTTATGAGAACAATATCGTCATATTAGTTAACAATTCATATACCAATATATTGTTTTTATAAAGTTATATTTTGTGGGGGATCGTAATTCAGTTTTAAAGGCAAGTAAAAGTTTAAATTATTCTGAAGGAAAAACGGCAATACAAGTTTAAGCTAATAAAAGACTTAATCTAGTCTACAGCTCATATTTTATGTTTACCTTTATTACGTAGGGAAAAATCTATTACACGATTAAAACTATTAAAATAATTCTGAGAAAGTGCAGTGCGTCATGACGTTTCTTTTAATGTTTTTGAATGCGTTTAGATTTCAACATTGAGGTGTAACTACTTCAGAGAATAGGTACATAATGTAAAATTACCATAGAAATTGAATATACAGTGAAAAAATAATTGCAATATTAAATTGATTCCTGTGTCGTGTTAGGATGACTATTACTGGGTTCCATGTATGGTTCACAAAACCGCAACTAAAGATGTGACGACACTAGGAGAACGGGATGATGTGAAAAAGACATCCACTCTTTGCTTTAAGTCCAAGACAAAGTTCATTCATGTAGGTGTGTTTCACCGCCTCCTTGCGTCCTGTGTATCCAAGTGGTCACCAGCTAAGGAGGGAGACAGGTATTTTCTTTTCAGCGGGTTTTGTGTGTTCGAGCTGGATGAGTGCCACAACCTGATACTCTCCTTGAATGACTACGTCATCAACGTCATAATGATCAGATTTAGCAAGAAGGCGTACCCTGACAAACTGCTTTGCATTAAAACGAGAGACTATTTGCAAACAACACTATCTGAAATTGCATCATGCATGTGTCCCAATTCTGAATTCGAGGTTTGCATTAAATGCGACAAATCAGCTCCTCAGAGTAATGAAGGATTGCACACGATTAGCTGTCTCTGTGATAATGAGGAAGTCAGATGCAGTGGACACACAGGGATTCATCTAATTGAATCAAGTGAGCTTCTTCAGTTCTGGGAGGTAATTTTTGTTCTTGTGATTTCATTTCTTTAATTTTTAAAACTACAATATTCAGCTTCCATTCGGAGTTTACGAGCCCATTCAATATAACAACCAAGAATAATATTGAATATAGTTTAATGTGAGAGTTGTATGATGATTGTCACATCGTTTCAAAATTTTCAAAGATAAAGTGAATGTAATGCGTGATTTCCGCTTAGACACGACCCTTTGAAAATAACTACGGAATACTAGTTGTACCCCCCCCCCTTTGCACTATGGAAAGCTGTCATATTGTTTTGCTGGTGTCATGTATCCTTGTGTGCTTTCTGAATATATTTTGAGTAATATCACTAAATCTATTGAAAACGAAATCGCAAGAATTGATCATGATCATAAACAAATATTTTCCATAGTTCTATTCAGTTACAAATAGCTTTCAATATTTTCACATTGTTGAATAACACCTTGCAAGTACAATTTAACAAAGTCCACATGTAGATACCTAAAAGTTGGCTTGCTTGTTTTATGAATCTGTAAAGGGACATGACTTCACTTTCGTGCCAATACGTCAGTTCGTCGCATAATTCTTGAAAAATTGATTGACCTCTGATTTTGTTATGCAGTGAGGAAATAAAAGTTCTTTAAAAATAAATTTAGTATCAAATGTATTTTTCTATGATAACGTCGTTCCAGTATTAGCCTCTGTTAGTGATTAAATTATCATACCAAATTGTCCTGTTATCCATCTAAGATTATTTCGAATACATAATTTAAAAAAGATTTGACTAAGAACGCTTAGTTCAGTTACACATAGAATATGTCTATAGGTTGTAAGTGTATGCAGAGCGCTTGATCTTGACTGCGATATCTATACGAACATCTATCTACCACCACGTAATATTTACCTGATACATGGACATCAGAAGTTAACTAGTCACTCATCATTCAGTTTGGACTTGAACAACAGTGGATGTGTTGATCTCATATTTTTCTCTTTTGAGAGCCAACAGCTGCATAATACATTTACCATTGGATTATTAACTGTGGCCTATATATTAAACTAGTGCACATATCTGGTTTCAGTATTATTTAGAGGCTGTTCTTTTGTTTCTCTAGTGTGAGAAGGTAATACTGTTTTCCTTTTGTGAGTAGCAGTGTTATTAAAAAACAGTAATTGGTGTATAGATAATCGATTATTGACGTCCAAGGAGAATGCTTGTAAAATAAAATATAGATTGTAAACGATATTACTGCATCATATGGAGTGTAATTAGACGGATAAAGCAGAAAAGTAGACAGACACAGGAGACATTGTTACTGCATCTTCTGTTCTTCAATATATATTATTCGATTTCTTATCTGTTTTCTTTCTAGGCAAATGACGCCCACCGTAAGTATATTTTACCATGAATCATATAGTTTCTATAAAGATTCAGTTTCAAATCTTTTCTAAAAGGTTAGTAGAATTTGCGAACTAAAATTAGATTAATAGTTCTTACGTGAATTCATGTTCAAACCGTTGGAATTTTATTACAAATCCATGAGAAAAATTAATTTACGAGTCCTTTCATGTTTTCAAATCAAGATCTACAATAGATAGCAGTTCTCGATTATTTATTTTGCAGCGTACGATATCATATTAAGTTGGTAAACATGTTATAAATTATCAACATACTGATTATTCTATATGTAAAATTAATACTACTTTCCCACATTAGCTTTTCGTGTCGTTACTACGTCTTGCAAAACCAAGTTACATCAATCATTTCTTCCTTATATGTTCATCCGCGAAACGAGTTATTATTTATGCCTTTTTCTGCCCTTGCGCTTCAAATCATTATATCAATAAAATATATGAAGGAAAAGCGTCTTATGGTTAGGTTACAAATTTTGAAATTTTATATATTCACCGCTATCCTTTCAACCCCATGAAAGATTAGATCCGCCTTGTTTGATGCTAATATCACGCACAACCATAATTTTCTTGGAAAGAGAGTTAATTTACCCCAACGAAAATCAAATGATCTGTGATATTTTGGAAAAGGAAAGTATCACTGAAAATGATTTGAGTGCGTTTGTACACACACACACACACACACACATATATCTATATATATATATATATATATATATATATAAGTATAAGTATATATATGTTAGTATATATATATATATATATATATATATATATATATAGATATATGTGTGTGTGTGTGTGTGTGTGTGTGTGTGTGTATCTGTGTGTCTGTGTGCGTGTCTTCTCACGGTGATACGTCTTGTTCACACAGCCATAAATCAAATAATTTAGGACAGAACAAATTTTATAGAGTATTTTTAATGTTATCTTAACGATGAATATTTTCCACAGTTCCAAAGAATGTACTTCCGACGCAGTCAGCTCTTGCTACGGACCGTTTCATGAGAATTTACTCCGTGGTGGTTGATGTTGGCACCAAAATTTTGCGACGGCTTCTGCATTACTATGCCGTGACTCCACATTGCTCCCTCGATCAGTACCTTAAAAACTACACACCGACCATTCTTGATCTGAAAAAGAAGAAGGTACTGAATCCGTCTCAAATTAATATCATCTTCCCGCAGACTGGTGATACAGACATCAGACGGTATGACATTACTTTGCTGTCTGCTCTTCTCAATAACATTGTCCCTGCCCTAGGACAGACAGAGAAACAGCATGTGGTCGATTTGCGAAGCCACAGAAACACAATAATGCACGCGAATTCAACAAGGCTGGGCATCAATGATTTCCAGTCCATGTGGACTAATATTACAACCACTCTGACTAATCTCAGCAAGCTCTTGGGGGACACTACATTTGAAGAGGAAATAAAAACAGAAATTCAAGACATCCAAAAGTCTGCATCAAGAGACATTCTTTCCAGAATTGACAGCGTCGAAGAGGAACTGAAACAGATGCGTTCAGACGTAACTGAAATTAAGAAGCATGGTATTCTGGCAGATCAAGGTCTTTGATATTTATTCTCCTGTTTAGTCCAAACAAACTGCATACATCCAGGTCTTAGCAGATCTGGTCTATATCATTTACACATGAACCTGATTTATGCTAGAGTATATACTATACAAATTCAAAGCGAGCATTGACAGTTCTAGTTTGAGGGAATTATACTTGAAATGGGAATTCACATAAGAAAACACTTCTAAGAGGCTGATCGATATTTAAAAGGGGTTAAGGTTTCGGGGCTGAATGACTACTAATCTTGAATACTTGCTGGAGTCATCTCTAACACATTTGTTGTCAAGTATGTATCCGAAGCAGTTTTCTACCTTCATAATTGATGCTAGTGGAAAACGATGCAGTGAATGTCATGGACATTCCTGGATTTTATGAAAAGTACAGGTCTACCATGGGTACATGCAACGCAAATGTCAGGTCATCATTTCAGAAATATTATCAGGGCAGCTCGCTAATATCAGACCTTATTGAAAAGCATTTCGACATATGTCATAAATTGAATATAAAATTAGTCATAAATTTCAATTTCTGTCTTAATGCCAACATTAAAATCCCTGACACGTATTATTATGCAAACAATCTGCGCATTGGAGAAAAAGGTACAGCAACGTCATCAAGAATACAGATCCTGTTCATGCGGTATACTAAGTAAACAGTGAAGCCTTGCGCATCTCCGGCATAGGAAGGCAAAAGATATCAAGAAAGCTCTCAGAATGTTAGATACCAAGCGCTTCCGAACAAATCACTACAGATATTTCCACAGATAAAAGCGGCATCTACTACTTTTAAATCGGTCTGTGAGCGGTAATGCTATATAACGCATTTGTGAAAATTTGCACATGCCTTTTGATTTTGCGTAAATGTATGAATGTTAAAGATTG
The DNA here is from genome assembly GCA_016617855.1 of Megalonaias nervosa. NCBI lineage: Eukaryota > Metazoa > Mollusca > Bivalvia > Unionida > Unionidae > Megalonaias > Megalonaias nervosa. The sequence goes on along the minus strand of JAECUM010036577.1, from coordinate 25,607 downwards.
TAACAATACTAACATTTCAGTGACAACGCTGGTTACCGCCCATATATATACTGGCATACACATTCCACATTCTATACCTGTTTCAGTTCCAAATAAGACTATTCCTACTACATTTGAAAGCCATTCTGAATCCAGCTCAATACAGTTTATTTTCCTTCAGTTTCCGGACAAAAGCTTTAAATTTATGAACTTGAATGTCAGACATATAATTTCTAAACTTCATGAAATTAAGTCATGTCTGACCAATAACAATAAGTATGTTATAGGATTGTGTGCAATCGTACTAAAAATAGCTGCAAGATAGTCGATTAGTACTGACGGCTATAATATGCAACCCAAAGACAGAATCAAATATAGAGAAGATTTGCTCTACATCTTGCTCATTTTTCAGCAGTCAATAACAAAAGAGGTAGCCACTATGAGATCTGTGAGACATAAAACATATGTCTTGAAATATCTACCCAGCAACTTTAACCTTTCGTTTTATATACTTCATGCCGAACTACCACTCCTTCTTTCTCTTTGATTTGATTTATTTAAACCCAAAGTTAGCGTATCTTCAAGTACAAATCTCAATTTAATTATGATGGAAGCCTTTAACACAATTTACCTTCCATGGCCTATTAGCATATGTTCTAACTTCATGAAAATGTTTGATCGTATTTATGTCTCCGTTATTGAACACTTTATGGATTGTGTTACTGGCTATACATCATCAAAAAACGTATCACTTTCTTATCGTTATTCCTCCACATGTGATAAAATGGACTACCCTTTATTTGCAAATGATATAGACCAATGACTTCTGAACCAATACTCTGCCTTTAAATATGTTTGAAACACACATGATCCGGTCAAGACTAAATATTTGGATAAACAACAATTTTCTCTCTCCGTGTGTGTGTTTGTGTGTGCTTGTGTTTTGTTTAACTTTTTTATGTTCTTCCCTCTAAATCGTGGGAGTTATGAACATTAGAGGCAGGTTTTATCATTTAAAAGATTTCGAGAATAATAGACGATTTAGAGATGAATAAAAATAATCTCCTTCCCTCACAGCACTACTTTTCTAATATTATTTCTAACTTTCTACGTTTTAAGATCTTCCAAAAATCTGGAAATATTTTTGCAGCCTAAAGAGAACTAGCCTAATGTTTTCAATAAACTAGTGATCAATGATAAAATAATTACTGATCCTAGTGATATTGATGAACAACTTGATGTTTTGTTTGCTTGTTTCTATTTAAGTTCTCACTGAACCTTCTTCGAGAAACGACTGCAATAAACTGAGATCTTTAGAGTGAAAGAGTACCCGATAATACCTACTCAACCTTGCATGTCCAACGATATAATGTCAAAATGCATTCTCGATGTAACTTTTCCATTGCGGATGAATTCAGTCTTAAAATCTTCATTACAAAATATCTGCCAGTGCAATTGTTGACTCTACCCATGAGTTAAAAGGAACATATTATCTCACCTGAAGCTTACAGGCATGCATTCAAAAGAGTTCAAAATAACTCTCTACGTACCAATGGCAGCAATATTTACATTTCTGAAAACAGCTTTTCAACAGTATCTTTCGAAACTATTGATAAAACGTGTTGCCCTCGGTTGTCCGGCTTATTTTGATACGTAAAATTATTTACATCCAACCCAATCAGGTTTCCGAAACAAACACTCTTGTCAGTGTGCTCCAGGGACACAAATAGACCAATAATTCAACGGTATAGTTAATGTCGATATTACTGGAACAGTATATATTGTTTTAAAAATGATTTTAACCTTGCGGACAACTCCTTTGCACTTTAAAAGCAATCTTTAAATAAATACTCACACTTTATACTTTCTTGGATTAGATTATATATCAGTAATCGATCAAATAATAATGAGTAATAGTTGTTAATTTATCCTCAAGGGAATTTACATGCTTCTTCTGATAAGGGTCTAAATTAGGTACCGTTAAATTTCCAACTGACATAAATTATCTCCAGTTCCATGGTACACAAGGACCTGAATGGTCGTGAATGGTGAAAGTCTAATCATACGATAACCAGCACACTATAAACCACTTGCCTTAAAATTGGCGTTCGACATCGATTGGTTGATAAAAGTGACTTGCAGTTATATACTGGAGGTATTCAGCTGATAAACGTTTCCTCTCCAAGCCTTCTTGAGGTAATATACATTGAAACATTCCTATTGATCAGCTTTTAATAATTATTGCAAGTAAAATTACTCTGCTAACACATATATCCTCACACATTTCGACCAATATGCAAACACTTATATCTAATGAATGTGTTCAACCTCTTATTGACTATTAGTGAAACATTTGAGGTAAGTCATAGAAATAATATATACAGCAAATAAACACACGCACACAAAATATTGTTTCTGTTCTTTATCGAATCAAATATAACATGCATAACTTATTGTACAAAGTCGTTCATGCTATTGTTCTAATAAACATTATTATAATTTTTATCAAAAATTTCATGCAATTTTTCCATTAATATACCTGTGTTTGTCAAACATTTTTTATAAGTTTCTTGCTATGATTTACGTTGTGTGTGTGTATGTGTGTGTGTGTCTGTATGTGTGTGGATTGCATGCCCAGCTATGTGTGTGTACTGTGTATTTCTTTGTGTATTGGAGACTAATAAGTCTACATAAATTCAGGTACATGAAAGCATTTTGACGCACGCTTCTCATTCTTTTAATTGTATATGCTGTATTTATCCATAAGTACTTTTGTACCACAAATATTTGAAGACGTACTTGTTAGACTGGCTTATTGTCAAATGTACAGCTTCTGCAAATAAAGGATTAATATATAAATAATGACACATAATCAAATCACTATAGATAACGTCTTCCAGGACGATGTTCTTAATAAATGTTAGGTGACACTCAAAGATTCACTTAATCAGTTATGAATATGTTTTTGTGCATTGAATTTGGAATGTAATCATACACTGTGTATATAGGACGAACTTGGATGAAGCTTTCGTCAGGTAATAGTATGACCTATGAGTTACATTTATAAAATTCCTGATATCTTTAATATCTGCTCAAGTTTTCATGATAAGTTGTTCAATTGTCCATCGAAAAAAAAAAAAAAAAACATGCTTTTCCATGTATATAATTTTGCACACCTTGTCAATGTTTGGAGAAGAATCAATATCTGCATTATTAGAAAAGTTTGTTTTTTATGTTCGGTGGATTTCATTGAGCTCAATTGCTTCCATATGCATTTCGTCACTGTCGTATGTTTGCTCAAGACAATTGTGCAGAACTGCACCATACAGTTGAGTTTAACATATGAGCTAATTATTATTCAAAATGACAGAATTTGAATCTAATAGCATTTCAAATAAGAGAAACTTGTAAATAGTATATATGTGCTTAGTTCGCTGAGTACAAAGTACAAATAATTTTAATACTGCACAAATCATCATAAATTCGTTTTGCTTTTCAGCATGACTAACACCTGACCTGTGCAAGGTTTGGAGTGAATTAAATTTATCATTTTTTAAGTTCTAACATGTAACATTACTGTAACAAGTCTAAGGTATCTGATTTTTGTATTTGCTTCTTTATTTATGGCTTTGACAGATTTTAGTGGTTATTTGCTTGATTATGGAGTTTCACTGTTGAAAAGGTATTTCTCAAACCGAGTAATTAGCAAATTATTAGGAGCAGAGGTGATAATGTACCGTATTCACTGATGTAGCAAGCATTTACCTTGTAAAATAGACTCTCACTAATTTAGGAACATAAGGCTTTCATTGGATATTTCCACTTATATGAGTTTAAAATTTAAGATAGTGATAATGCTCTATATTACAAGTTTGGGTTGTTTCGTGATGCATGGCGTGAAATATCCACTTTTCACTTTTCAGTCTTTCGACCTCCCACCTCTCCTTCCTCTTCGGATTGATTTATGTCAACGCGAAAGCTACATGTACAAATCTCAGTATGACTCTGATAGGACACTAGAGCACAAATTACCCTTCATGTGCTAATGATAAATGATCCAGCCTCGTGGACCTGTATGATCCCCATCTGCCATTGCCTCTTGTCTGTCCACTAGGATAAAAAATGTTTATATCTCCGATCAGGAACATTTAGCATCGTTTATCGTGCAGTCTGTCTCAGTATGTGGCCGTTACACTGTATATATTACTTGAAATTCTTTGGCAAAACATTACAATCACAATCACGTATCACCTACTCGTCCCTGTTTAGCCACATTTGATGACATGAACTTTATTACCGTCTTTGCGACTGCATTACCTGCCATTTCCTGTTTAAAATGATATTGACCAATAATTTGTAAACTAACACAAGCCTTTTAAATTTGTTTCAAACATAATGATCCTGTCAAAACACAACTTGTAGATAAAGAAAATGTTCCCAAGGATTTTAATCTTTTCCCCCTAAAGTAAAGGAAGTTAAAGAACTAAGAGGCATATATTATAGTTTCAAATACTTGGAAAACTATAGATACTTTAGTGATTAATTAAGGCTTGTTTCACAAGCTAATTACAAAATACTTTTGTAACATAATTTCTTAATCTTAAAATCTTAACCGATCTTGGAAAGTTTCGTAGTCTAAAAGCTGATAACTAAGCTAAAGTTCTCAGTGACCCGCTTCTCAGTAAAGAAAATATATACTAAAAAATACATACTGATCCTAGTAATATTGGTAAAAAAACAACTTCTTGGTTTCTGTAGCTCTTGTTTCCAAGTAAGGTCTCATAGAACCTTCTTCCATAAGCGACTAGGACAAATTGCGGTCTTTAGAAAATGAAAGCATACACCATAATATCTTCCTCTAGCCTACATACCCAACTATGTAAAGTTAAAATGCATTCGCGATATTAATCACAATATCTGCTATTATGGATGAATTCAATCCTAAACTCTTTATTGAAAACTATTTGCCAGTGTAATTGCTCAACTATCATTGAGTTGATGAACTATATTAACTCAACTGGAGATTACTCGCAATCATTCAGACTAGCTATAACTAACCACGTGCATAAAGGTGGCAACAATATTGATATTCCTAATTACAAATCTACATCAATCCTCACAGTCTTTTTTTCCAAATGTTTTGATAAACATGTTGTCCTCGATTTCCTTACTAAATTAACAGATATATAAACTTTTATGACCATCACAATGAAGCTTCTCAGTTTATAATTATTATCATAATACTGTGCTTAAACTAATATAGTAATGATTCAACGTTATAGCCAATGGCTATATTATTGGAACAATATACATGTATTGATTTAAACCGCTTTTGTTCTTGCGGACCACTACATTCTACATGTACTTAAAATGTTATATCTGAGCAAAAAATCACACTTTACACTTTTTTAGTTGAAATCATATCTCGATAATCGAAGACAGATTGTTTCAGCTAAACATTTTCAATTTATCCTCGAGAAAATTACTCGCGGTTTCCCATAAGTGTCTAAATTAGGTCCCGTTCGATTTCTAATTCATATATTTAGTCTCCCATTCCATGCTACAACCGGACCTGAATGGTCATGAATATGAAAATCTAATTATATGATAATAAACCCACGATAAACAATGTGCATGAATACTGATACTCCACATCAATTGGTTGACAAACCGGACTTGAAACTATATATCGGAGGCATTCAGATGATAAACATTTATTCTACAGACCTTCTTTGGGTAATATACATAGCAACATTCCTATTGATCAGTATTGTTCAATTATGTTAACTAAAATTACTCTGCTAACACGTAGATACTCATATACACTTCATCCAAAATCCAAACAACCCCTTCTAGTGAAAAATCTGCAGATTAGAGTATTGGCCTCTTCATTATATAATTCAATACTACAAGTATAAATTAGTGTATCAAACCACAAATAACTGTAGTCTAAATGCATATCAAACCTCATAACCCCTATTTATAACCTCATGCTCCTTCACTGGATGACTTCTCCCTATATCTAGGGAAAATCTAGCTACATATTAATTGTCTAAATCGTAGACAACTCTGTCGTATATGATTCGTTCTTGTGTTGGATATTCTATTCCTTTGCATTCATGTGGAATTCACTTAGATTGTTTCTGAGGAATGGGATGGTAATATGTATTCAGATCGACATGATCACGACCATGCATACGTAACATACTCTAATTTTGATCAACAATTTGATGTAATATTTTCCACTAATTTGCCTGTGTTTGTTAAATATATTTTATATGTTTCTTGCCATGATTTATGTGTATTTGTGTATTGCATGCCCAGCTATGTGTGTATTGTGTGTCTGATAGTGTAATGGAGACTGATAAGTCTATATAGATTATGTTTCATTTATGCATTTTGTACGTGTTGTTTTGTACTTTCAATTATGTATGCTGTACATATCCATAAGTATTTTGCGTTATATGAATATATTGAGGTGTACTTGTTAGACTAGCTTATCACCCAATAAGCTGAAACTACAGGATCAAAAAATAAATAATGTCACTTAGTCAAATCAAGCACATGACATGTTCCATGACAATGCTGTTAGGCCTTAGAGTAGCTGGCACTCCAAGATTTACTTGATCAGTTATGAACACGTTTTTGTACACTGAATTTGGAATGTAATCCAAAACTGTGTATATGGGGTGAATTTTGATGAAGTTTTCATGAGCAAATGGTATGACCCAAGAGTTATTTTCGTCAGTGCATGGAATATATCAAATCTACTCAAGTTTTCTTACTAAGATGTTCAGATGTTCATCTAAGATAATTAAAAACAAAACATGCTTTTTCATGTACATACTATTGTATTCCGTCTCAAGTTTGTAGAAGAAGCAATATATAGATTGTAAGAAAATGATTATTTTATATTCTGTGGATTCCACCGAGCTCAATGGCTTGCATATGCATTTCATCATGGTCGCATGTTTACGTATGACAGTTATGTAGTATTGCGCCACTCAAATGAGTTTAACTTTTGAGCTGATTATTACTTTTATGAAAAATGAGGGAATTTGAATCTAAAATCAGTTAAAATAAAATAAACATGCAGGTATTATATGGATATTTTGTTCGCTGACAAAGTAAAACAGTTTTAATACTGCATATATCATCATAAATTCGTTTTTTTCTTTATATCACGACTAACACCTCACCTGTTTAAGCTTCAGCTTAAATTAAATTTATCATTTTTAAAAGTTCTAACATGCAACATTACTGTAACAAACCTAAGGTATATGATTCTTTTGCATTTACGTCATCATTTATGGCTTTGTTAGATTTTAGTGATTATTTGCTTGATTATAGTGAGTCCTTGTTGAGAAGGTATTTGTCAAACTGATTAATTAACAAATTATTAAGAACAGGGGTGATAACATACAGTATTCTCTAATATGTCAAGGGTTTATATTGGAAAATAGATTCTCACTAATTTCTTGACATAAGGATAGAACAGGGTAGTTTCACGCATAATTGTTTAACAATTACGGTTTCTCGAATACTTGGCTGTTAGTTGATCAGAGAAAAAATTGATTTGGTATTTGGGCTGTTAAAACCATTCAAATGGGTTCGACTGCTGTCCCGACTTCCTTGGAAATATGAGAAACATCGACCTCAAACCAGACTCACCAACGTGTATTCTGGTTTGCACAGTTGTGAGACCCGTTGCATTTTAAACATGTTTTCTTTTCATGAGACCACCTATGAATAAAATCATAAATATGGCATTTCTTCTTGAAGCCAGTGAATTTAACCACCAGAAATCACTCGGAAGAAACATAATTTGTTCATCAGAATTAGTTAGATCTTTTCTTGTTTGTTTAGCAGTTGATTTTACGGGACAGTTACGTTGTATTTCTTCTGTATATCAAAGCTGATCCTATCTATCCTGAAATTCATTTATTATGGTCGATGAAAGAACAATTGTTTCTTCTGTATGTGCAAAGTGGACAAATATATAATATATCACTTCAAGTTTGGACTGAACTAATAATTTCACTTACAAATATTTAGGTGTTTTTTGTAGCCTTACCAACTCGACATGTATTGTTTGTTTATCTACAAATCCAGCTTTTAATATGCATTTTGAAACATTTTTACTTGATTATTTCTTTTTATATTTGTATTCATGTTGAAAGCTATATTTTCAACAATCGCCACCCTAAATGTATATGCTCGTGATGGCCTAAAAAGAAAATTGAGAAGCTCTCGACAAATTGCCAATAGCTTCCGACGAAACAAGTTCTTTACATATTGTATCAGTTCTTTCACGACAGTCATGATATATAGAGATGTTTCAAATTTCGGTGTGAAAATATGAATACGAACAAACCTAAGTCATTTTTCAAGTACAACCTAATTAATCAGTATTTAATAATTCATCATCAGTTTTATGATAAGAATTGTTTGACCGTATGTCATCCTCAATAGTGCCGAATTTTTAGTTCTAGTTTTAATTGTCAGCTTTAATGTAATTCATTGATGAGAGATGAATATGGCTCATACGTTGCATCACGTTGTAGTGTGTATTAATAGTAAGAATTGCTTGGCGCTCAATTTTCTGTAAGAATTTATCTTTAGCAATTTTGAAAGTGTATATGTAAATATTTGCCACGCGCTTTTAGAAAATCTTCATCTTAAACAGGCCAGAATAAGCAATGATGCATCCAAGAAAATTACGTATGCATATCATAGATACGTCGTATCAAACATGTTATTACCCACGAGTCGGAATAAACACATATGTGGTTTATTAAATAGTTCATTCTTGCATGCTTTCCAAATAGTTTGGATATATAATATAAACTGAATTTAAAACAAAGTGGAATCCATGACAGTTTGATTTGGTTTATGTAAGAACATAGATGGACGAACGTATTGAAAATACCTCAGATAGTTCTAATCTGGGAAGGCTATGATTAAAATGATCCATGTCATTTGAAAAATGCATCTGCAGACTTGTTCATGTCGAACGTTCGTAGATGAATAACACTCCAGGTTAATAAATCCATGATTAGAATGACTTTAAATATTGGTGGATTTGGACTTTATTAAAGAAAATTAGTTATCTCTGGCCAGTGGATGAAAGATTAGATGGGTTAAGCATATTGCAGACGAAACCAATATTGAAATAACATATTGGTTACATTTATAATAAATCAATTTAAGATGTGCGTTTTACAGACATATATATGCCCTCAAAGTATGACAGTCAATATTATCATTTCATAACAGAAACCTTGACAAATTATACATTTCTTGATAACCGGCAATATTTGAGTTTTGAAGTTATTCGTATCATGTAAATGCTAGTTTTCACATTATAAATATATTATGAATATATACACCACCCTATGCCGGATTGTGAAAAATGAACTTCCTTTTTATCCTCTGGGGCTAAATCGTTCGCAAAATTTTATTATCCTGTATACTCCTTGTAGACTAAAATTTAACATTTGAGATATGCATTCGTGTTTGCAGATTCTTGTTGATTTTGCCCACTCTCAGAGTGCATGGCTTGGACTGAAATCTTGGTAAGCAGGCAGGGAGTGGGTAACAGAGAAAATTAATGAGGAAAATATACTGCTTTGCCATCTATCTCTGGTTTGGGACTTACCTTCCAAGAACCCTTGTCTTTGTACTCTAGATGTATTTTATTAGTTAACCTGATACAAACAGAACCGTTGTACATTATACATATAAACACCTAGCTATCCAAGAGAGATATTATTTCTGTAAAATATATAAATGCATTAATGTAACATGGTACATGTATGTGAAATCCCCGTCATTATTACTGAAATTGCCTTCTACTTTTCTGCCCATAAAATGAACCTTTAATAATAAAAATATACAGTACTACATTTCACTACTCATTTGTAAAGACAAATCTTTTAGATACTTTGGGACTACGGTTGTAACATCTAGAGTCTTTGTCGTCAAAATTATGAACGATTTTATGATTAATACAGTCCGTTTTATCTAACACTGTGAACTTAAATCCAATACCTGCATGCATGTGGCAGGTTCTTTTTAAGTACTGTAAATTAGTGATGAATTCTATCTTATATATTAATTAAAAATGTTACATTTATGCACAATGTCGTTCTTGTTTTGTTTGATTTGTTTTCGGGGTATTTGGGGAAGCCTTCTTTATTTGTTTATATGTTTATCGCAGAGTTAGTTGTATGTGCATTTGACCTCTATAAAAAGGAAGTAAGCTCCATTCACGAATTAGCATAAATATTTTTTATTGTGATGGAATACGCTAAAAAAGGAAGATGCCACCGAAATAACTATTGGGGGGAAGCTCACAAAGAAAAGAGTCATTCAATGAGTCACTATAAAATAAAAATCCTGATCTATTGTTAGAAGCAGAAAATAAAATGAATAAATAATTAAAGTATTTGTTCAGAAGTGTTTCTTGGTTCGAATAATGTATAGATGGGACACAGTTACTACAGTATGATAACATAACTATTGCTTTAGCTACTGTGAATGAAAGTAAATGATAATGGATAAACTTATGCCGATAAGGAAATCATTTTATTGTTGCTGCTGTTATGAAGTCTTCAATGAATGATGTTACGGTTCGTCTAACACCACACAGATGATAAGATTAGCATATTCTTTCCATCATACCATCACTGTTACTGAGGTTTGAAACTTTGAAACCCCATTGAGAACGGTGTGAAAATGAGCACTCTAAATGTTGTCTGGTTCCAGACCCGTATTTATCACACATATGATGGCCGGTTGAAGCAAGTCCACTTGTCAAATTGGAGGCAGATTTTTGTTACCTTTGTACTTCATTTCTATCAATCGGCTATTAAATGCAATGGAACAAGTACGGAACCAAGAATGCTGGCAAACATTTCCGCATGATCAACATACAGTTTCTAAGTTAGTTTCGGTCAGTCACACTCAATCACAGATTACACAGTTCTCTTCGGTTTACATATGATAATCATTTGTATTTTGAGTCATATAGACTTGCATCACCAGCTGAAGTTGCTGATTATTTAACAAAAGGTAACAGTGCCCAGTGCTGCTGTGAGCTGGACAACAGAGCAGTCGACCACTGTTTTACTCAACTCTAATAGTACAAACTCGATTGGATAGACCAATACGCGGTCAGCTTGTTGTTGAAGCATTTCTTGCACTGGCGGGAAGGCAAACTTTCTCCAGCTGAAGCCTGCAAGCACTTACTGATTTCAAGTTAAAGTATGTTTAATATTATAAAAAATATCTATTAACATTTACGGACGATGCTCAACCCGACCACACGGGGATGGTGTGGATCTGAACTGATTTGCGAATTTATCCAAGTTTACTAGTCGAGTTGTTGATTTTGACCCATGTTATCTTGTGATTTTTGAGGATCAAACTGGAAAACTTAAAACGTCCTACGTTGACGTTCAAGATATTGTTCTCAAGTTAAGAGGCTCTGTTGCAAATCATTTTCCAGTGACCAATGATTAGTGAAGTTGGAGGAATCAAAGACTCTGGAGTGTCTGTTGCATTTATCAAAGTTTATGTTGATGGTGATGATGCTACAGAAAAACAATACGTTGATGAACAAATCACTAACATTCATTTACAGAATGCCAAAAATCCTACTGACCAATGAAGAAAAGGAAACAACTGCATTTGAAATAATAACTGATCAAATTATGTTTGTGAGTGACCATGACATTTATTATTAGTTCTAGGATGGAGATCTTAACAATTTCAGCATAATGTTCCCAACCACAGGGTCACAACCCAGGGCCTTTGCTGGACATAACTTTGTCTTTCAGGCACTTTAAATCTATATATTGCCGGGGATGTTTCTAAGTGATGACGCAAGTCTTCTTCATCAGGGTTTGTACTGGAAATGTGTCTGATTTCTTGTCATGTCCTTCAACCAATATATGGTTAGAAGGTGTGAATCTCGATTGTGTCTAGCGGAAAACCTACAACATAAGGGCCATGGCCCACGTCCTTTAAACCCATATATGGTTATTGACTATGGTTATCAACAGTTTCCATGTTGTGACCTAGGGGAAGCATACCATGGGCAAGACCAGAGAGTGTAACACAACAGCCCAATGCATAAGTTATAGCCATGGCCTTGAAAGTGACATAAACGAATTTTCAAATTTCCACCTACAATATTTCAAGTATTTAGACATTTTAAGAAAGAGCAATAATGATTCGAGACATTGGTCCCATCCTAAAAGCCATAATGAAAATTTTAAAACAACCTGTATATCCAAAGACTCCCCAATTATATTTCAAATTTTCATATCTGTCTTTTTAATGATGCAGGAGATACACTTCATTACTAATGGAGAGACAAACATGAGGACATAACCCCCATCTTTTTAAAAGATCAATGAGTATAAACGTCACTGGCTTTTTCAACTTAAACATTATCACTCTCAATTATAATTATGAAAACAATTTAAACAATATCAACACTTTGAGAAAAATCTGTGGTTGACAAAGTACACCTTTCATGACACAGGGTTTCAAGCAATGATAAACACAATACAAATTTACTTAAATTTATGTTAGAATATCATGATATAACTAAAAACGACACACCACACGCTTTTGTTTTAGTTCTCAGTTCTAGAAGTATACTTTTATAACAACAATAGACAACAGCAACTCTAGCTAAAACAGTATTTTCCATCTTCCCTATTAAAATGATGAATCTGACACCAAACTCTAGCGCACAAAACTCAACAATAGATTTAACAAAATGAAACGCACTGAGTTAAGTGACTGATATAAAGAAATTATATCGTTCCTAGTTGGAACGTATCAGAACATGCAGCTTAAACCAGTAATCTAACGAGAATCAACGCATTGAGTTTGATAAAAATAATTGATATAAGGATCTGTCACAATGATATTAATGTTTAAAAATTAAACACAGAAATGAACAAACTTAATATAACATAAATTTTATATTCTAATTTTAAAAATTGACTTCTAATTGAAGCTAATATTTTATCTTGCATACATATGGAACCGTCCAGAATGCATGTAATTATCCATTAGGTAACAGATTGTTTGTTTTGTTTGTGGGTTCTTTTTTCTTTTTATTTTGTTTTGTTTTCTGATGTAAATGCTAATAGGAACCTGAGGTCGAGTAGAGGACGATACAATCGTGTGTATTTGGAACTTAATCATTCGTTCTGAAAGATCTGAGCACAATCGGTTGTATATATATATATATATATATATATATATATATATATATAGAGAGAGAGAGAGAGAGAGAGAGAGAGAGAGAGAGAGAGAGAGAGAGAGAGAGAGAGAGAGAAGTTACAGAATTTTGATTCGATTATTTTTGCTAGAGTAATGGCCCTTCGTTGACTTAGAATATCTTATGTTATATGTATTTGTGTCTCTGCATATTCCATGGTTTTCAAGGGTTTGACTGGACGAATCTTAGTGCACTTGTTTGCCACAAACTGAAATTGTGAATGCGACAAATTAAAAAAAAAATCTTGTTCACATGGCAAAAGCTATGCCAATTTTAGTACTTATGATATATGAGATATATAGTAGTGTTGTGTTGCCTACTCTTATTAAACAACGAATGCTATCATGAGACTTGGTTCATATGCTTATCTCAAAGTTTACTTGTGAATGTGGCAAGGGAAGTAACTTTCGTACATTGTGCAGGAATTATGCCCCTTGTACTTAGATATTTAAGAATATTGATTTGTTAACTTGCTAGACATGTTTTCCATAAAGTTTATTTAAATGTGTCAATGACATTTAATTCCGGTCAAGTTTGCAAAAGTTCTGACACTTTGGACACTGGATATGTGAGATACGTAATATAATTTTGTGTCGCATACCCCTCTTAGGTTAAAAACGCGTTCTTGACCAGACTTGTACTTTCCAACTAGCTTGCAACGAATCCTCGAAATTAAAAGTTCCTCCAAATTTTTATAATCGAGTGTATAATGCCTTGTTAGTCTGCACTCTTGTTAAATGTTTACTAGATATTTCCTACAGATGTTGACGGATTTAAACAGAACTGCGAGAAGCTTTAGTATCAGCTGTAGAGTTGCCCCAATGTTAATACGGGCCAGTTATTTTTGACCTAGATATTACCATTGTTTCTTCTTTTCTTCCCATGTGCTTCTGGGACTTCCCTGATAGTGGATTAGAATTGGGACCACTGTATTACCCTAACATGATCATAACAGGCAACTAAAAGGGTATGAATGCATGGAATGCCTCTACCTTTAGGATTCTAGCAGGTGTGTAGATTTTGGTTCCATATCTCATTTTTTGTCGATATAACTAATATTTGAATCCAAAATCTTCATTCCTGTTTTGTGCCATGTCACCTGCATTCTGTTGGTGTACCGTAAAGCCTGACTCAGTTCAACTCTTCCTTTTTAATGTTGCCACCTGACTCCTCGTTACGTTTTCAACAAAATTTGTTGTGAAGCTTCAAGTAAAATTTTGCATATTGCCGGCAACATGATTTTAATTAGACTGTGTAAAAATAGCAACTTTAAAACCGTTTACACAATTGAAAGAATTTTCAAAATAGGTTAAAAAAGTAAGAAAAATAAAAAATTTTAAATTTATGTACAATTATTTGATATTTTTTTTTCGTATGCCAATACAAAAAAGAATGCGGCGGACATGTATTTTCATTTTTCTGCAATAAAAGGCTTATTATTTAAAAATATTATGTTTAAACAGTATGCCCTTTTAATTAAAGATGAGATAAAAATTTAATGAGCATGTTGACAAAAAAAAATAGACATTAATTTTCTAAACCTGGGTAGTAGATGCCATAATCTTCAAAATGGCAGCCTCTATAGTCAGCAATTTTCATGGATTTCAAATTGTCCTATATTTATCAAGTAAAGTCCGATTTAAAACATTGTTTCACCCTAGTATTTGTCTTTCAAACAGCTTTAATAATATGATGTAGACATGTCCACAGGCATTCTTTCACAAGGTTTTCTGAAGGCAAATTCTGTTTATTACTTTACCAAACGGCGGGACAACGGTTTTTGAATATGTACTCCTGCAGTTTACAATATAATTCAGCGAAATTAGAAGGTTTCAGTATCAGGTTTGATTTTCCCATATTGCCTGCATATTCCATTTCAATGATTTTCGACCGAGATGTTGCCCTGGTTTCATCTTCTGAAATAAATTCTGGATTATCTATTGTTCGTCAAATTTATTTTTCAAATGAATATTTTAAAAGTGTGTATGTGCTGCTTAGGTGTTATTGGCTCTTGGCATGGATGCCCTTGGGTTATATAAAATAAATATCTACTACACATTCTTTAAATTCAGCATGTGTCTGTGTGTGTTCGGATTTTAGATGTAGCGTTAACCATCTGAGTCATATCGCTACGATATCTGCAGTGTGGCAGTTTATAATGACGTCTAGCACTGGGGCATCATGCCGCAGAGATGTGGCATCATGTCCCACCCAGTCACATTATCCGATCAGTACTAACACTAACCTCTTAACGCCAAGCGAAGTAGATGCTAGTACCGTTTTTATGAGTTTTGAACCCGCAACCTCCTGCATCCGAGGCTGATGCTCTAACCGCTTAGGCCACCGGAACGGTCTTCAGCACTTTAGTAAAATGAAATTTGTATTATATATTTTATTGACATAAAATTATGTTAAGTCAAACTTTCTGAAAACCGTATGGTTAAGTTGTGTTAAATATTTTTGTAATAGGCACATTTTAAACAAGCCTGTAATTGCTGATATTAATATTTCTAGTGCTTTGTCCAGCAGAGTTGAAAATCGAAAAATTCGAGTGATTGAAGTAACTTCTCCCCATGCTGAAAATTAATATCTATTTTAAATGGGATACTGATAGTACCGTTTTGGGGACATAGTAGATACATGTGCTGAAAAGTATTCTGGTCAGTCAAGCAGAGGGTGATTGTAATTTGTGACCTCAGATTCCCATTACTGGCAGCACAGCTGTATGCCTGGACAAGATAAAATGTTTGCCCAGAAAAAATGACATAGTGCAATTTTGCCATCCACAATTAATTCAATATCAGCGTCCATCTCAGTCTGAGGAGTAACTGTATGATTCTACATCAGTTCTGTCAGAATTTTATGTACAGGAATTGCCCTAATATGTGTCGGTCCATTGTAAATTGGATTCAAGAAATGTGTGAACATGTTTTTGTTCCGACACCTAAAGGACTCTGGGCAGATGAGAAATTGATGCTTCAGTTAAAACTTTAATCCAAGTTAACAGAAAACATATCAGTACAGGTTATTAATGAAATATTTATTTTGTATCAGGTCAGAAGGGGCATCCCAAGTTTTCTCAGTCCAAGCCACGTACGTTTGACCTTCAAGAAGATAATTTATCTCTTAAAGCCTGATTTTCATGAGACTGGATAAAATGTCAGAAAGTATGAACACATAGTTTACATTGATTTTCTCGCATATGCTTGTGAAGCTGCAAGTAAGTAACACTTCATGATTATAAATTTAAAGATACTGACTGTGAATGATTTTACTTTAGCCACCTAATACTCAGTGTGTTTCTTCATTCATTTCATTACATATAGGCCTATTAAAGTTGAGTTTTGAAACAGTGACACCTGAATATAATCTTGGTTTAAACGTTAGTGAAATTTTAATTTCAAACATTAAGTAAACGTTTTCAAAAGTTCTTTCTTTAATAAAAATGGATTTTAATTTAGTCCTACTGGCCAAAGGCCTTCATGGTTTATTTGTTTGTATGTTTGTTGTCTTTAGCATTATTAAATCATTACCAAACCTGGTTGTTTATATGCTTTTAATGCTTTGTCAACTAATCTATCAGATTCGACATTAAGCGGTAGAGTTATAGCCCTTGATTTATTGAAAAATTGTATTCCATACATGAACGTTTGTATTTTTTTACCCATGAATCTGAAATGTTATATAAAAAAACCTTACATATGAACTGATGAGAGGCGGACCCCTCGTTTCAGAAACGAGTGGCTCAAACAATGACCTTGAATAAATTTAAGTCAGCAGAATGATACAAGTGATATATGTTCGCTTATTCAATCGAAATCATGACAATTTACATTGTGCGATGAAGATTTCCCCTGGAACATATAACAGATTTAAATTGCGTTCTAAAGATTTTTGTTGCTTGTAGTTGGAAGAAGTGAAAAGATCTAGCTTCATGACCTTCTTCTTTTCACCACAGGATCAGATGAAAAACCAGTGCTTGGATTCCTTTTAGATCCATGTATCATGTTGATAACGACAGACAGTTAAATTTTCCTAACGTCCAATACCTGCATCACTTGACTGAATATATCAACACCTTCTGCAGCAATCCCATTGCCAGGAAAAGATTTTCAATTTGTTTGACTGTGCATTTGCTAGTGTTTTTTGGAATAAAGTAACCAGTTATCATATATGATATTACACAGTTCGGAATATTGTTGTGTTAAACTGTCAGTTTTAAGATATGATTACAAGATATTCAATGTTTTATGATATGAGCATTTAACAGCTTCACAATATTTTGAATACAGTTTAAGTTCTCTTTGTAGCATGCCAATTTTATGATGTGAGGATGTTAGAGTCAGCGTACCGTAAGGTTAGACTGTCAATTGTATGATTTGAGGATTTTATACTTGCACAATGTTCTTAATTATGTTAGGTTAGACCATTAGACACATAATTTGATGATTTAACAGTCAGTGTTTAACAGTCAGTGTTCTTAATACCGTTAGGTTAGACTGTCAGTTCCATTTCAACGATTTTTAGGCGAAGTGTTGCCCTTTTTCGTATATTTTAATTGTTTCTGCTTAACTCCTAGTACAGTTTTCAAGTTTCGCACGTCACCAGAATGCGTTCGGTTCAAAGAGTTTTGAGCGAGTTATTGACATTGTTTTATATATTTAATTGATTTCCGCTTAAACACTCCTAGTACAGTTTTCAACAGATTTCAATGAAATTTGGTCCGAAACTTTGGTATCAAGTGAAGTTTTGCATATTACAAGTACATTCTTGTTCAATGATTTTTAAGTGAGTTATTGGCCTTGTTTCATGTATTTAAATGGTTCCCGCTTAAGTCCTACAGTTTTGAATAGATTTCAACAAATGTTGATGGGAACCTTTGATATCAGGTTTAAGTTTCGCATATTGCAAAAACAGTCTGGTTCGCTGATTTTTACACAGATTTTACCATTCTTTTATCTGTTTGAAAGGTTAACTCCTCATACAGTTTTCAATTGATTTCAATGAAACTTGATTGTATCGAAAGTGTTACTGATACCACCTTGCAATAGTTAGACTTTCACAACATGTTCATTACATACATATTTCTGTCACCAGCAATCATTTTACTGATCATTCACATCGAGTCTGTAAGACCTGGTTTAATTGTAGACTCCAGGGCCCTTGTTGTTTAGCATTATATTTCTCAGGGTTTAAGAAAAGCTCACTATAACGCTTTTAATTTCAATAAAACTTTTGTTCTTAAACTTACCAACGGATTTGTTTGCGAGTTGTTTATTATACTGTTGAATTTAAGGCACACTAGCCTTACGTCTGTGCTAATAAAACTCCATAATAAATATCCTTTGTATCTACTGACACCAAAAGTGTTTTTGTGCAATGTATGCACCATATTTATAAGTAAATTCACCAAGCTAACATTTAAACAATTACTATTCATAATATCAATATTTTCCATAAGATGCCATTTAAACCTTTGACAGAAATATTTGCTATTATTCGAAAAACAGACAAATAACTAAAATAAGCATAGGGCGGTAAGAAGATAGTGAACACTGGTCAACAACCTAGACCACTCGGTCACAGATGCCCCATACAAAGTAGCTGAATCTGCAGATATTTCGCAGAATGCCAAATTAAGATGTCAATTGCTATTGTTGAGTGACCAGTAACATATTACTTGCCAAAACAGAATACACCTGCAGGTTTTAATGATTTTTATTTTCAGGTCACAATTATATTCAACAGTTTTTAACGTATCACCTCTTTAATTTTAGTCAGGATGTAATGCAGCATACAAAGTTGCAAGACATGCTGAAAGTATTTCGGAAATATTACTGTGTTATTCACGGACAAAACTATAATAGTTCTTGTCATTCCCACAATCCTGACAATCTCCAAAATCAGACTCGAAACGGATATTTGAATACAAATTTACTTTATTATCACGTTTTCTAATTATTTTAAGTAAGAGAAACAATTTTTGTATAATAAGTAACAGAAGATGGATTTCAAAACTGAACTTTTGTTGCAATATAATAAAGAAATTTAACTAATTTCTCGGTATACCTAGCATTGACATGTAATTGCGAATCATACTAAATTATGTATTGGCAACCTCATTTGCATTTACTTAGGATGTCACAATGCCTTAAAACTAATGTATATTTATGAAAATGTTCGTAATTTAGAAATTAATGCAGTTTTCTGTATGACTTGAATATCATCTATTGTTCATAGTGAATGCAGTTAAAATAGATATTGCTTTATTGCACATGTCAATACCATTGTTTAAAGAAATCCAAATCCAATTTACAAGGCCCTTGTGAATCCAATTCCTCTTGTCTCCTTGTCAGTATTGAACCAGGCTGTGAAGTAAATATTGGTCTCGGCTTTTTGTCTGCTTTCTCTTCATTAACACCAACTAATTCTTCAACACCACAAGTTTCTGAATTTACTGTACCTACGTCAACATGCTGATTAAAACACCGGCTGTAATAATTTTTAAAGGAAATATTACTAATGACAGATTTGCTGGTTATACTGAAAATGATATTTTGCATAACTATGACGAAGAAGATGATGATGTTGTTGTTAGTAACAAATATTTAAGCAGACCAACAACTGGGCGATATGATGTTAAGTACCATATTGCTAAAAAAAATAATAAAGTTTAATTTTACTGTTTCCGAGCATCAAATATTTTGGCAGCTTATAAAACCCTTTTTAAACGTAAAAATAACTGGACAACAAAGACATATAAAATACGATTTTATTTTTGTTAAAATATTTAATTTAATGCTAATCGACGATGCATGAAAATTATATTTAATTTCTTTATGTAAACCAGTAAAATGTAAATCCGTACTAATAAAATACGAAGAAATTTATAATAATATTATTCAGTCGATGAAATCGACCGAGTTGGTACCCAGCTATTAAATTTATCGCTATACCCACGCCATTTGACGAAACTTTTGTTGCCGCGCTTTTTAATAACTTTTTCAATAACAAATATATCTTGTTCTGTTTTCTGAATTTCTTGCTCGTAAAAACTGCCAGTTATAGGCTCACCTAATAAATCTTTCAACGAGTATGTAACTGGTATTGTTAAAAGTACTTTATCAACAACAAATACTTCTTCGCTCCAATTATGAGTATATCCTTTTTCAAATGCTTTTTTCGTCAAAGAAATTCTAACTTTATCACCAACTTTAAATTTATGTCTGCGGTACATATTTTCATTTGCTAATAACAACAAAGACATAATAATAATTTGCAATCGCCTCGTTTGGCGACATTTTCCTTTTGCCTAGCGAAAGGGATCTGTGTTTTATGTTATTATACTCGTCAACAATTTTTTGTAAATTGTCAATATATTTATTCGTATTTTTAGCTGTCAAATATTTGTGGATTTTTTCGTTGAGCATGCGATTGAATCGCTCGACGATTACGCTTTTTCCCTCATTTCCTGTAACATATTTTTTAATGTTATTTTGTTCCAAAAATTGTTCAAAAATTTTTTATTAAAAAATTCTGCTCCATGATCAGTCCAGATTCTATTTGGTTTTCTTTCTGTGTTAACAATAATTTGTTTTAGCGCATCAGTCATCGATGTCCCTGTTTTATCCGAAACGGGTAAACTAAACGCGTATTTGCTAAAAACATCTACAACATTAAAAAGATATCTCCTTGAAGCGCCATCAGCGCCAACGTTAAACTGAGCTAGATCTGAGATATCAACTAAATCTATCGCCCAGATATCATCAACGGCATTTGCGACAACTTTACGTCGCGGAAACTTTTTTTTTAGGTCTGTGTAGCTGAGACGCTAGCGTCTCCAAGGCAAGATCATCATATAATTCTTTTCCGAGACCAAGTTTATATTTTGCTCCAATAAAACCCTGGAACAGCCTTCGGTCAACACGTTCTCGCATATTTACAGGTTTCATATCACGAAGTTCGTCTAACATTACTTTATCGCAGCTGTGTTTATTTTGTTCGCTGTCTGGAAGATCAATATCTCTGTAGCAGATATCATGCCGCATTGCTATTGCGTCAGCTTGATAGTAAGGCTCTTGTCCTGGCAGCGGATTATCGTTTTCGTCAAGTTGTTTATCAAGAGGATTATAAGGTCCAGTAGATTTATGACCTGGCAATGTCCAACCGCCTTTTGGTTTCGGCAGTTTCCCAATAAATTTATGTATATCTATACCTGTTCCAATTATTTCTCTGTTTTTACATTTCTGACAATATGTAACAATTTTATTTTGCTCGAGACATAAATCTCTATCACAATAGCACTTGCATGTCATTATTTAGTTAGTCGTCTACCAAAATAATCTTGTCAGGGTAACCCTCTCCGGTCAACTTTGTTGCTGGCAAAAACATACTTTTTCTTTTTCCACAGATTGCACAAATACTTTTTAGCATTATTCTATTATTTTTTGTTTTTTCTGTTTTTTCATCTTTATTTTCTGTTTTAGTTTTACACTTAAGACAATATGTTGACATTGTATATCAGTGAGTTTAGATAAATTTAATGCAATCTCATCATTAGCGTGAGAAGGTTGTTTGTCAAATTGCAAAATAAACTTTAAAAAATCTGGATTTTCGGTCATCTGTTTAATGAACATTACGCAATAGTATTCACAAGTGGAAGTTCCAACTGGTTGAATTTGATTAGACGAATAATTTATTATTTTCGCAAGAGACTTCGTCTCTAGAGACTTCGTATCTGGAGATTTTGTCTCTTGCATTCTACTCATATATTTTTTTACTGCGTCACTTGGTGGAATTCCGAATGAGTCAAAATAATTGTTATCAAAAACAGCTACCCAATGTGTGCCAGATCCGTCATTAAAATCTTGTATATTTATAACGCACGAACCTGGCGTCATTGAAATCGCCGTAAGTTCATCTTTCGAATAGACTCCACTAAAATTTCTTACTTTTTTTAGTTTATCAAGTATATCAAAATTACTTAACGCAGACTTCATCTCCTTGTTCCTGGCAACATTAGTCCTCGTCCTACTCCTAACAGATTTGGCAATAGACTTCCCGCCAATCCTGCTAGTAACGGGGCTATTGGAATAAATCCACCTTTTCGCCTCTGTCGTGTCTTTTTTTTTTCGTCGTCTTTCTTTTTGCTGTTTTTCGTTTTGGCATTATATTTATCAGTCACATAAAATAATTACCATCTACATTCATACAAAATTTTTCTTTATACCACTGCCAACAATACCACCGCGAACGATTCCATGACCTTCAACTGCCTTTTTCGTTGCGCCAGATACTGCTCCAGACGCTGCTGCTAATCCTGATGTACCTAACACTGGCAAAATTTTAGGTATTAACGTTCTGGCCATTACAGATAATGCCGGACCAAAGAAACCACCTTTAGCGACGATGTCGTTTGCCATCGCAGTTATTTGTGCAGCACTTAAATTTAAAACAAAAGGTTTTTTGCGATCGTATTTATTTACTTGTTATTTGGTTAACATTAATTTTGTTAAAGAACCTAAGGTGTTAGGGTTGACCTTTAATGATACTTGCCTTTTCTTTGCAACAGCAGATGCTAATTTTTTACTTGACCATTAGTTAAATATATTTCTTTTACAATATATTTTGTCATCTTATGTAACAATTACAGATTAAACTTAAAGTAAAGTGCAAAGCACTTTAAACTTGGACTGACATTTTACCTCCGACGGAGTCAATTGTAACAAATCTATCGCTTATTACTAACGCATATACATAAAATGGTGCAGCTGGAACTGCTCCTAGTGTCCAAGTAATTTCAGTATCAGCTGTGCTGTCTACAGCATGCTCGCTATGTTTACTAACATCAAAATAAAATATTGGATAAAGTGTACGAAATTCCTCTAATGATATCTGAGATCCATCTCTAGCATCTTGATATTTTTGCATTGAGTCGAGTAAATACATGTACGGTCTAGTAAAGTTTTTATTCTCATCATCTGCAAAATTGCATTCTATCGCTCGTTCTGGATATTGTTTTGAATTTATTCTAGCATATATTCGTCTAACATTAGCGCTATCAAATATTCCATTATTTTGTTCCTGGTTGTTACGTCGAGCTTGTCTCTGAAATACTACAAATAATTGCCGTGGCTTTTGTTCACTTGATCTTGTTGTAACTCGCCATGTGTAGTCGGTGGTATTCGGAACTGCTGTTTGATATATTTTATGTTGCTGAAAATAAATTCTGTTTGTGTGTTTTTGCAGCATATCATTTAATTCTGCCATTTTAGTGATAGACGGAGTTATTCTTGGCATCCATAGTGCAAGTTTGTTTATGACAAATTGTACATTATCTCCACCTAACCTAAACATGCAGTCGTTTTGTTCTGATCGATCTAAAATAAGAGTATGTTTAACTCCATGAAATACTTTATTATAGTCCCTAAAAAATCCAAATACTGTGCTTAACGGCAGCATCATTGTAATTTGATGTGATTCTGCTGCAAGTGCCTTTCTCTTAGCATGACCTTTATTATAACGTGCACTTTTAAAACCTACTATATTAGCGTTAACTATAGCTAACATTGCAGTTCCATCAGCTGCTGCTCCTGGTGGCGTTATACCAAGATTATTGCAAGCAGTAGTAAGTGAGACTCTTGTAGCGTCTGCATTAGTGTCTTCAGCTGGTGCGGCTATACCAAGAGAACCAGCATAAACAATAAGAAAATTTCTCACATTTGCAGCACTTCCAGCTGCATCAGCACCAGCTGCAACTGCTGTCCTTTGAATAAATTCTACAGATGCCGCATTTCCAATTCCGGTGTCTTTAAACCACATCATATTAGTTGCAGTTGATTTGGAGTAATCATCGGAAAACGAAATAGTATTTAATATTGTACTTGCAACTTGTAAGTGACTTGAAATATCTTCGACAGTTTGATTGGCCAGCTGATATGAGCACTTTTAAATAAACACCAACCATCATTTATAAGAGCTGCTTCTGCGTTAGCTGCAATTTCGGCAGGTGGAACAGCTACTGTCATAATCTGACCGCGAACTTCCAACATTGCTTTATGAGGAAGTGGAAATACGTCCTCGTCTCGAGTATTAAATGTTCTGACGCCAGCCTTATTAGGTTCGTTAGAATTTTCATCGAGATATTCAACGTATTCGAATTCTATTACTGTGTCGTCTGTGTCATAAATTTCTGCTAAATCGAGATAATTTTGTACAGACATTTTTTTATTTATTAGGTTACACAAAATTTTGAGAGTGAAGCTATTTCGGTGTTGTTACTTTAGATATTAATTTTTGTATAATTTGTTCTCCTCGTGGTGATAAAAGTTTTTTTGTTGTTGTTATCATTACGGGTTGAGTTTCTTTTGTTGGTGCGATTTCTGAAAAAGCTTGTTTGATTGTCGGTATACCGCTTTGCGGTGGGCTTTTTATTTTATCAGCTATTTTTTGTCACACAGCAGTTCCAGCAGCAGATGCAGCTCCAGTTGCAAACGCTTTTGATGCGTCAAGTGCAATTGGTGCAACTTTATGAGCTATTCCTGGAGCATTTTCTATAATTTTAGCAAATATATTTCCCAAAATCCTCCTACTATTTTTCTTCGATAAACTTTTTTCTCTGTTTCATTATATCTGAGGTTGTATAATGTTACTTCCAAATCTTTCGCATTACTAAAATCTTTTAGCTTTTCTTAGAAAATATGTTTACTATTGTTCGCGTAAGTGTAAATAATAAGTAACAACTTCATTTTTAAGATCTAACTGTCTTCCAGACTGATATATCAATTGCATATTTACTTCTGTTATTTGATTTTCAACGTGTAACGGATAATAAATAACTTGACGTGGATTAATTTGCATAAGAGATCCTGGTGGAACTTCTGGTGAAAAACTGTATATTGTTTGTCCTTTACTACCTAAGGCTGAGTAAGATCCAGATGCGATAGAACAATTTACCAATATTATGTTTATATCAGTTATATTGACTGGATTTTCACCGTCATATGCATATTTAATATCTAGAACATTAGGATATGTATTATAATCAAATCCTATCAGTGGTGCGATACTTGTTTTCATCCAAAGACCAACTGTCATATTTTTTAATGTCATTCTGGCCCTTAACGTGTTATAATTTGGTGTTAGCTCAAAATCGTCTGCAACTCCTATTTTTTTTTTTTTTGCTATAAGTTCTTTTATTATTTTATTTAGATTGTCAATATTATAAGCTCCTTGTGGAATTTTAATTGATATCCATTTTTTAAATATTGGAGAACGTGGATCATTAACAGTAAATGTAAATTCATTGTTAATTCCAGTTTTTACGTTA
>JAECUM010036576.1:0-14763 GCA_016617855.1 Megalonaias nervosa | reverse complement strand
GATATAATGTTGTAAAATCTAACTGTGATATTTGTAAACCAGAATCAATATTCTGATCACGTCCCATAAATGTCATTAATCGATGATAAGCACGTGCTGCATGATTTTGATCGAAATTTAGCAACACTTCTTCAGAAGGATCTTGATGTCAGTTTATCCTCAAAGAAACTTCAGACACATCGAGTTTCTCAAATATCATATTACTTTGTGTTTGATTATTTATTCGTGCAGCATTTAGAAGCGCGATAAATATATGCCGTGGTGCAGAAACACCTTGCTGTGATGCTATTTGCCATGTAAATAAACCATTAATGCCACTCTGGATAGAATCTGTGGTCATTGTCAACCATGATAACATCGATTTACCATCTTGACTCATAAAAGAGAGTAAATGTTCTTCTTCAGGTATTGTTGGTAATCATCACTATATCGCGCAAGACCAAGTATCGTCGTGGCAAGGTCAACATCATCTTGAATTGATTCAAGTTCTCGTCCATCAATGATATATGTTGTACCTTTAAATAACGCCATGATACCATTATTAACAAAACCAACACCAACATCATCTACATATTCAGTATTATCTGTTTTTAGAATTTCACCTTCAATCTCGATAAATGCTTCAGCGGGTAAGAAATATCTGCTTGTATCTTGAACATATATCTCAATTTTTCCACGCTCGTCAGGTACACGTGCGTCATAAGAATAATATTGATAATCGCGCACAGATTCATCTTTTAAAACTGGTGCATCCATGTCAAACGCGGAATCAGATATACGCTTGAACATCTTTAATATTATCGTCTTCGTCTAACACGAAGACCGCTTCCCGCTATCAGACTAACGGCTATATTTTTTTCTTCTTCTGACATTGGTACATCAGCTAATTCTGCTAGTTTTTGATTAGCAGCTTGATGTATTATTTTACTGACATTTGCGGGCATCACTTCAGTGCTGGCCAATTTCACTGGCTGTGGTTTTCGTCGTATTAATTGCGCTAGTCTATCCTTGATTGCTGAGAATGCTTTGCTAGCAACATCACCAACAACGCCAATACCTTTTTCACGAACAACATCAATAGATTTCATTCCTAGTTGCTTTGCAAGCGGTATTGCTTTTGGGGCTATCCTTCTAAATAGACCATGAACAACATCACCTTGTCCATCTCCGTAGGTCGTTTTGTATACTGGTAATCGTGAATTTATAACCCTGACCATGGTTGGTCTATGAGTATTATGTATGATCATTTTATTATTAAGTGATTTTATCACTAATTGCATCTAATTACAAACTCAGTCACTATGATAATCATCGGCGATTTCATTAATGAGGGACCGATACACATTAATATCCATAACACCACCTGTAAATAATCGTTTACAAATATCAGCTGCTTCATTAATGATTTCTGGGGAATTATTACCAGCTCGTTTTCCTCCAATGAGAATTTCTAGTCGATCAACATCAGCAAGGACGTTATTGATACAAGTAATAAGACCACTTCCTAAACCACTTCCATTTGCGCCAGGATCTTGATATTCTTCCTGTGTTGTTCTAACTGGTTGTCGTGGTGATTGCAATCGTTTCATCATTTTTTGAAATTGTTGCGGTAATGATTGTTTTTGCTGTTGTTGTGGTGATGGTAATTGTTGGTTCGACAATTGGTTTAAATAATTGTTCTCCACCTTCTGTAAATTCCACCTGAGACTCCTGACGTGATTGTAGTTGCTGCTTGACTAAATTACGGACGGGTAAATATTTTTTGATTGCCTCTAGTCGCTCTCGAGCTAATCTAGCTGAGTGTGGTTCTCCAATCATTATTGATCATATTTATAATGGCTGTTTAATTTACAGCAGCAGAGGGGGTGAACGACCAATACTGAGTGACCAACGCGTAAACGAAAAATTCCTAAAAATAAAAAAACGCGCGTCAGAGATAAAGTAACGAGATAATCTAACTAGTTAGAGGTTGTGGTTTAACGTCGCTGACCTTAAGATTTCCTTTTCCTAGGAAGGTTTATTTATTTTTTCATAAATAATGTCTCAAGCAAAATGATCTGTTCACCCCCTCTGCTGCTATCCCAGTATGATCTGGTAGGACTGTAAATACCTCTGGATACTTGTTACTCACCGATTTGTCGCCGCTGAACGTCGTGTAACTCTACATACATACTGAACATTTTTGCTCCTTTGGATTTTCTGTACTAGGATCTTATGTAGATTCGTATGTATTACCCACGTAATTATTATATTCAACTTAATTTTTTTTCTCCTGTTCGTCCGACTACACGTACTTTTTAACATATTGGTATGAAATATTGCTAAACTACCATCCATTTCAAACCGTTATTCCATTTCGGCGTTGACCTATTTAACATTAAATGGTTCTTTTCATTGGACAAATAACTCATTTCTGTTAGTGGAAAAGCAATTTCACACTTCGAATTTTCCCATTTCGCATTCCTCGCTTATATCGTTTCACTTACTCGCGATACGAATTCGCTAACTCCTTTTGTGCCATCCGACACGTACTTTCCAAGTCGAGAACGTATTAGTAGGTTATTTAATCTTTACCTTCATCGCGTGCGACATCGCCTGACTATACGAATTGCAGAATCTAAATAGGACCACGAATTGTTCTACCGTATAGCAACTCGAAGGCCGAAAATTCCTAACTTTTATAGGTTATCTATCGATACCCGAGTAAATTCGCGTTCAAATATCAATTCCAGTCTCGTTGCCTCTCTGACACATTCAGCGCAGCGGTTGTTGCAACGTTCCATTAAAAGTCTACACCAATCGATTGCGCATGTCGTGTGCAACTACTTATTTGATAGCAATTCTAATTCTGAATTAACATTGGGTCCCATAATCCGTGAAAATCTCCTGTGACACCCCTACTCTGACGAACAAGTCAGCAAATGCCTCGGCCACACGTTCAATTTCAATTGATTCAAAGTTGTGTCTTCTAAGAATCTAGTTGCATAATCTACTAGAGTTGGTGTATATTGGATATTCCGATATGCGTCTGTAAATATGGGTTACAAAATATCGATACCAACCCTTTTAAATGATGCGTTTATAAAGGGCAATTTGTTTGATTGTTCTCTGGTTCCTCGTCAGTGTTTTCTTGGTAAACGCAGCACGATCGAAAGAATAGTGCTATGTCGCTATTTACGCCGTGCCAGTAACATTTCGCTATCAGTTGCTTTCCCCTGAACATAATCATATCGACATGTACGTTCTACCAGTAGACTCCTTATAATATCAAGTTGGTTCTACATCATAATACTGCAAATCTGATATCAAATATGTCCGCCATATTGTTCATTTTGAAAATGTTGCTATTACTGCTCCTCGTATGTGAATCGCCGTGATGCTTTCACTAAAATACTAAATGAAAACAGTGCTGATATTGCATTCAATATGGCTGTCACAGTAGCTAATTTAAAAATCTTGTTATTGTTCAAAAATAGTAGAAAGTCAGTCTCCTTGAGAGAATCTTGAGTCATCCTTTTAATGTTAATAAATAGTTTATAATATCAAATTTCAACAACGATGTGACTTTTCAGAAAATGTATGCTTGGTTCATACCTTTCAAAATGAATCCAGTACTTACAAGGCATTGTGCTTGATTTTATTCGCCTTATTTAAAGACACAATATTCACTCCTTTAATAGAACTTATTTTGAAAACGTTTGTACTACTATATCTGCCCTGATTATTGTTTCTTCGTTGGTTACGCTTTTCATCTAGTAGTTAGTCATACATTTTTATTGGTAAAATGTAAAGTGGTCGTACATAGTGGTAAGGAAAACATGCTTGTGGTTTTACCTATTTCTGTTGGTAAAATACACGGTGCTAAGCACTGTATCTAGTAATAGGACTTACTTCTATTGGTAAAATAAACATTGGTAAACATTACATTTATTAGTAGGGCTTATTTCTAGTGGTAAAATACATAGAGATAACCACTGCATCTAAGAGTACTTTTAGTGGTAAAATACATAGTGGCAAGCATTGCATTCTTGATGCAATTCCTCCAGACCATGATATGAATGCACGTAAGACCAGTACATACATTGCATGTGGACATTGAGTTCGTCAGTGGATACAACAAGGACCACTTTAGTCATCCACTGTCTGAGGAGGATCGATATGTCTGTGGGTGCGCAGGTGACTGAAGAGGCCCACGTGCGCCCTGAATGTTCGCTGGCAGTGTATACAGGGGATGGAAAATCAGAACGAACAGGGGATATGACCAACTATTTACGATTTTACATTGAAGCAGGATTTACGACCGGCAAATTTAAAATTTTTTGACATAGAAATGTTTTCATGTGAATTAAGATCTAAAGGACAGATTTCAAAATATTAGTGGACATTAGATTTTGCACTCTATACATATAAAAGGTAGAAATATGGGAAATATTAATTATAATATAAGGTTAGATATTATAATTGATGAATTAAATAAATGAGTTGTGTACAATATCTATATCCTTAATATTTTTCCTTTCAAAAATATGGAGGAGCGCGTACAACCAAACGGGACGGTAAGTGAATATCATAATTAATGATTTTATAGAAAGTATATTTCAGTAAAATTTATTATGATTCGTTTCAAGAATTTTTAACTTGGAAATTGTCATTTAATTTAAAATCTAATCCTAATTTTCAAATGATGTGTAAAACCTAAAGTAGATACTATATAATAATAATGGGAACTGTCGTGTAAAATCCAGTTCGTTACTGGGTAATTCCTTCAAGAGTGAATTTGTGCCGGGACGTTTCATCCCTTAAATGTTGTTACTACTTCAAGGTTTTAAAACGTTAAGTTGGATACTGATGTCACAGAATAAAAGATTGACCAAAACTAGCATTTTCGAGAAATATAAAAAAAATTGAGAAAAGCTCGAAATTTTCATTTTTACATCGAGTTTTCATACATCCGATTCGACTTTGCTGCATCATAGTCCAATGAAATAATAGAGTTACCTTAATGGAGAACAATTATTATATTTGTGGTATAAAGTAAGCGCATTTTCGTTTAAAAGAAGTGGCTGAGACATAACCTGAACTGAGTGTGTATAGCCAGTGACGTATCGAAGGTACTTAGCGCCCGGGGACAAAACATAAACTTGGCGCCCCCTTCGAGTGCATCTGAGATAACGAATAGTTGTATTTTCCTCATTTTGGCGCCCCTGGCACATGGCGCCCGAGGACAACTGTCCCCCTGTCCTCCCCAAGCTACGCCACTGTGTATAGCTAATATAAGGGTCCATGTGTCCTAAGAACTCAACGAGATTTTATTGATGTGTACGAAGATCATTCTCATGAGACCGCCCCCCAAAATTTTTGGCTGTTTTCTCTTCGACATTTTTACATTTAACGCTGGTTAGGGTTGGTACAGTGGCATACAATTCTTTACTGTGCAACTCTAAACATTGATTAACTGGTACATTTCTCGGAAATTAATTGCGATATTTGCAACTGAGAATCGCATTCTTTTCTTTCAGTAATGTGAATCAATAGGCATAAAGAACGGCATCAATTCATTTATTTTCATATTTCCGTGTTTATCCATGAGAAAACAAATCTAAAGGATGTGGGAGGGTACTAATGAAAATGCCGTATGCAAATATTTAAAGGAAATAAATAAATGTGCCGGTAATACATACATCAAATGTATAGAAATGTGTATTCGATGGAGACAGGTATAATTGAAAACGTTCTTATTTTTCATTTATACAACAAAAATAAATCGCTAAATAGTTATTGTTTTTCTTTCTTTATGTCTGCAGGGTATGGGCTTTCAAACGATTGTTTCTTCTGTAAAGAAATATAAAGAAGCATTTAATACAAATCATTTCATTAGCTATCAGAGTCTCATTTATTCAAGTGGCACTTTAATTACCTTCTACTTTCTGATACCGTAACGTGCCCTTCTGAGGAAGTTAATTTTTTTACATTTGACGATAACGTGCTTTTTTAAAAGGGAAATTCATTTTTTTATATTATAGTTTGTATTCGAATCGTCTTAGACACACATGAATGCATTTTGAAGAATATAATACAGTTCTACTTCATTTCATATGGCTATGCGTCATTGTTGTTGTTGTTGTTGCAGGGTTTAACGCTATTTGTCATCACAAGATAGCCTATACATGGCGGCCAGTATAACTGGTGGAGGAAAAATCCTGGAAAACCCCGGGAAGATCCATCGACCCACGAGAAGCAACTGGCAGTCTTTCTCACGTACCCACGTTAGCCAAGCCTGAGACCATTACCTTTTGGTAAATAATAACTTAGACTATGGATATTTTAAGCCCACATTACGATGAGCCTTAGAGGACAAAGTGGGTTGAAAAATATTTTCTAATTCGAAAATACTTCCACAGTCCACTTCAACTGTAGAGTTAAATAATTAGCTAAAGGTGGAAATTCCAATATCTGTTTATGGTAAATAGTTGTGAATTCTGACAGGCTGAATAGCGTGTACCTCGTGAAATTAACAAGTATAGCAGCAGGCAGGGTGAACCCTACAACTTTGTACAGACCGTTATTTTACAAAAATAAAGGTTCCTACAGGGGCTGAAAAATAAGGTCAATAACGCTAAACCGAACCTCCTAACTTTTATTATTACCGTATAGTTTGAAAAACGAATAATAAATCGTTTGGTTAGCTCATTTTTGTTATTTTATTTTTGATTTTTTTGTTAATGCGTTTAGTTCACTCAGCGGGCACTTAATTTTTGTCAGTCACCCTGCCTGCTGCTGTAATTTAAACAGTCAGTATAAATATTATTAATATGGTTGTCATCGGAGAACCTCATTCAGCTAGATTAGCAAGAGAGCGACTAGAAGCAATTAGAAAATATTTACCTGTTCGTGATGCTGTCAAGCAACAATTACAACAACGACAAGAATCTCATGTTGAATTTGAAGAGGATACAAAACAATTATTTAAACCTATTACAGAGACAACTAAACCTCTTCTTCCAGTATCTGAGAAAATTGCAGAGGCAACTGGAAAAATAGCAG
This sequence comes from Megalonaias nervosa, assembly GCA_016617855.1. Classification (NCBI taxonomy): domain Eukaryota; kingdom Metazoa; phylum Mollusca; class Bivalvia; order Unionida; family Unionidae; genus Megalonaias; species Megalonaias nervosa. The sequence continues at coordinate 7,719 of JAECUM010036576.1, read as the reverse complement.
AAAGAACTAAGAAAACAAAAAAGATTCTACGAGAACTTCCAGCTGAAATTGCTGCTGCTCAACCACAATTACAAGAAGAAGTACAACAAGTACTTGAAGGTATTGACAAAGTTCGTGAGGAGGTCGGTGACGTAATAGATATTGTTACGCCAAAGCCAAAGCCAAAGCCAAAACCACCAGCCCGATTAACCGAAGATGGTCGTAGGATACTTCGAGAAAACCCTGTAGCGGCTGCAGCAACAGGATATCCACATCGTGATACATTATTAGATCCAGACACCGCTAGTGTTTCTGAAAAAAATTGGGTTCCTTTTATATTTCGAAAGTCCCGTGGTATATCTAGAATCACTGATAAATATAAAAATGATTTTGAAACTTTTGTGAGACAAGTCGAAGAGGCTAAAAGAGCGCCATTACCCGGAGATATATTATCGCCAGCAAAATTGCTGTTCAGACCACCTCGTATTGAGGAGGAAGAAACAACTGGAAGCGGTTTTACTACTCATGGAAGTGGTCTTATTACCTGTCCTAATAACGTCCTTGCTGACGTTGATCGACTAGAAATTCTCATTGGAGGAAAACGAGCTGGTAATAATTCTCCAGAAATAATTAATGAAGCGGCTGATATTTGCAGACGGTTATTTACAGGTGGTATCATGGACGTTGATGTTTATCAGTCTCTTATTAATGAAATTGCCGATGATTACTACAGTGACTGAGTACGTAATTAAATACAATTACTATAATAAAATGATCGTATATAGTATTCACCGTGGACCAGCTATGGTCAGGGTAATAAATTCACGATTACCAGTATACAAGACAACCTACGGAGATGGACTAGGTGATGTTGTTCAGGGTCTATTTAGAAGGATAGCCCCAAAAGCAATACCGATCGCAAAGCAACTAGGAATGAAAGCTATTGATGTTGTTCGTGAAAAAGGTATTGGTGCTATGGGTAATCTCGCTGGCAAAGCATTTTCATCGATTAAAGATAGACTAGCACGATCAATCCGACGAAAACCTCAACCAGTAAAATTACCTAGTACTGAAGTAATGCCTGTAAATGTCAGTAAAATAATAAATCAAGTTGTTAATCAAAAACTAGCAGAGTTGACTGATGTACCAATGTCAGAAAAAGAAAAAAATATAACCGCTAGTCTGATAGCAGGAAGCGGTCTCACTTCCCGAAGTGGTCTTCGTTTTAGACGATAATAATTATAATAAAGATGTTCAAGCGCATATCTGATCCAGCATTTGACATGGACGCACCAGTACTCAAAGATGAGTCTGTGCGTGATTATCAATATTATTCTTATGATGCTCGAATTCCAGATCAGCGTGGACGAATTGAACTGCAAGTTCAGGATACAAGTAAGTATTTCCTACCCGCTGAGGCTTTTATTGAGGTTGAAGGTGAAATTTTAAATAACGCTGCTCCTGCAGCACCAGTAGCATATGGAGCTGAAGTTAGGGTTGGTTTTGTTAATAATGATATTATGGCGTTGTTTGATAGTGCTACGTACATGATTGACGGAAAAATATTGAATCAATTCAGAAAGACGTCGACGTTGCAACGACAATACTTGGCCTTGCAAGATACAGCGATGATTATTCAAGATCAACTGGTCCATCAATGATGTTTGTAAAGGATACTTCTAACCACCCTGACAATAGAAATCAGATTACTCGATAGCCCAATAATCGAGCTGTTCCTCCTGTTGCTGCTGCTATTGAAGATCTATATTTTCCAAATCCAGAATTTAACTTAGGATTTGCAGCACGTAGATCAATGTTGAAAGATAATAGAAGGTTGTTTTCATGTGCGATTCCACTATCACATATATTTAGATTTTGTAGAAAAGTCAGAAAAGTCATTTTCGGAGCTAAGCATACAGTTGTACTTGTACGAAAAGCAACCGACAACGATGCATTATGGAGACCCATTGGTGATCCTGGTAAAGTAATTCTGACAAAACTTTCATTGTGGATGCCAGTGATGACCCCATCAATAACTGAAGAAGATCGTCTACTCTCTTTTATGAATCAAGGTGGTAAATCAGTATTATCATGCTTAACAATGACCACAGATGCTATCCAGAGTAATATTAATGGTTTATTTACATGGCAAATAGCTTCTCAGCAAGGTGTTTCTGCACCACGACATATATTTATTGCATTTCAAGATGTTGCGCGGGTGGATGATCAAACACGTAGTATTATGATATTTGACAATCTTGGTGTTTCTGAAGTGTCTCTGAGGATAAATGGACATCAAGAACCATCCGAAGATATATTACTGAATTTTGAACAAAATCATGTAGCACGTGCATATCATCGTCTAATGACGTTCATGGGTCGTGATCAAAATATTGATACTGGTTTACAAATATCACAATTGGATTTTACAACCTTATATCCGATTTATTACTTTTCGCTCGAACATTTATATTTAACCAGACAGTCAGTAGTCGATATACATTTTCGAGCTCGTGTGACAATAGGAGTTATTGCCAATTACAGAGCAATTGCTGTTATACTCAGCGATAAATCGATGTTACTTGAAGGTGCTGGTGGACGAATGAAAGTCGTTGATGCGCCAGTAGAAAACATGTAATTAGATCGTTTATGAATATTATAATGTCGTATAATCACGTTAGTGTTAGTCTGACTCCTGGTCAGATTAAAAGGATACAATCAGCATCAAAAATAACTGTGGATTAAAAATATCGCTAAAGAAAGATCAGATGAGCGGCTCAAATAAATTATCTCTTACAGAACGTCAGCTCGGGCATTTCAATGAAGCCAAAAAATCAAATAAAGGTATAAAACTTAATCTTTCTGCGGATGCCATTAAAGATATCATTAAGACGGGTGGTATATTTCCACTTCTTGCTGCTATACCAGCATTAATAGCCGCTGCAGCTCCAGCTGTTGCAAAAGCAGCTGCATTAGGTGCTGTTGGAACTGCTGCTGAAATGGCATTAAAGAAAGCAACAGGAAAGGGAATCAAAAAAAAAGGGAAGGGGTCTAAGATTACCAGGGACTCCACATTCATGGTACGGAAAGGGCCTAAGATTACCAGGGACAGTTTACTAATATCTCCTATGTCCAATTTTGATTTACTAGATGCTGCTAAAAATTAAAAATAAAAAACTTCAGAGGTGTTTTCATGCGTGATCAATTACCAAAACAACCAAACAATATTGAAACCGGTATTATTAATCTCGATGAAAACTCTGGTCCAGGCACACATTGGGTCGCTTATGCAATTGATCCACGTGGAATTATTTATTTTGATTCATATGGACTAGCTCCACCAAAAGAATTCTTAAAGTATATTAGCGGTTATCAAAGTACTCCAATATGGCATTCAACGTTACCAACACAAACATTAACTGATCCAACAATATGTGGTCGAGAAGTACTTAACGTACTTGATGCTATATCAAAATCAACAAAACCACCCCACAAAGTTGTACATGAATATACTACGACGTCACATTTAAACAGACATTAGTAAATATAATGGTGGATATTTACGGAAGATCTTCTCGTGGTAAAGGTCATCAGCAAGCTGATTTATCTAAATATGCAACTCTCGATCAACTCAGAAATGAGATTGACGATTTATTAAACATAACCAGTGTGGATCAAAACGAAGTAGTTGTTTTTCAGGATAAAGAAGGACGATTAAAAACTAGTAATATACAACTGCCAGATATACTTATACGAGTTCCTAATGCGGTTGTTAATAATATAGTTACTTTTACTGATCAGGGTAAAATACAAGATTCCGGTACGTCAGTCAACGATTATATTAAGAAAGCTGGTGATTCATTTACAGGTTCAATTATTATGAATCAAAATAGAATTGCAGGTCTTGGAAACCCAACCGCAGATGAAGACGCCGCAACAAGGAAATATGTCGACGATCAAGAATCTAAGTACGTATTGGCCAATGGCGGTATAATGCGTGCATTTCTTAATATGAATAATAATGGTATTAATAATCTTAGAACACCAGAATTAGATTTTGATGCTGCAACGAAAAAGTATGTTGATGATAAGGAAATTCCTATAACAACTTCGCTAGCTACACTAAATAATACTTTTACTGAACACGTACAAACTTTTTTAAATTTTCGTAGAAATATAAACAAACCCATTAAAGATTTTTTTGGTGATCCACCAACCGTTGACATAAAACTCTCCGACGTTAACATGAAACTCAATGATATTGTCAGTGGAATACCTAATATTGTTCAAAAAACTAATCTGATTAAAATTCCACACGGACAAATTAAAAATATTGTATATACAGTAGCATCAGGATCAACAACATGGACACCACAAAATAACATAATCAAATATATCGTACAATTAACTGGGTTATACAGGTTATCTATATACGGTTCGGAAATTACTGCGGTAACTTCATTATCACCAAATGTATATCATAATCCTCTATTGGTGATGCTAACCAAGAATATGATAGAAACCTTTACGCTGATATCAACGGAAATGCCTCCGAGACGTTACTGGTGGTGCCTAGAATTCGTAACTGAAACTTAATTAAATGACGTTGTTAGTATAATGGATCAAACTCAGTCTCGCATCGACGTTCAACGTTACAGATGCAATCAGGTATATGAGTGTCTCACTAAACTAAATAATTTTATCGACTATTATAACACGAAAATAAAAAAATACAAAAGACGTATAGTTGTTATTGATGTAGTTGTTTACTCGGTTTCTGCTGTTATTGTTGGAATAGGATTATTATTATCAACATTGACGATGACAGCACCTACTGTTATAACCATTATTGTTTCAGCATCAACGACTATTGCTGGTGTTCTCGGTATTATAGCCAAAAAGATAGATACCTGTACAAATGCTAAATTGCACGATTATATGATTAAATTACATACAGTGGCAGATGCATGTTCTAAACTATCTTTGTACGTTTCTTCGTGTGTTAGTGATGGTGAAATATCCGATACTGAATTTGCTATGATGATGAAAACCTATGATGACGCTTTTAAGGTGATTGTTAATGATTTTAACGAATTAAATAATAATGATAATAATAATGACCGACAGGGAGTTACTTCAGCAGATCGTCACTAATACAACTCCGTCAAAAACTACTATGATATCGTTAAGTTCGACCAATCCTGAATTTAGCGTCAATTTTCCAACATCAATTCCTGCAAAAGAAATAGCATTAGCGCAATTGCGAGTTTATTATAGCTGGCCAAATATTAGATCAAAACCATTTGGTAGACTACAGCCAAATAATTCATTAGTTTTCGCCAATAAGAATAAGCCTGATGGAACTCCTGATTGGCAAGTAGTTGTTATTCCAACGGGCAGTTATCAAATAGAGCAGATTAATGATGAGTTCCAACGCAGAATTAAATCTATTACGGGAAAAGAATCAAAAATAGCAATTACTGTCTACGAACCGACATTATCAGCGGTTATTGAAATAAATTCCCCTGATTATGCCGTGGATATTTATCAGAGTTCGATTAGATCAGTATTAGGATGGCCTGAAGATCCACCGGTTTATCAAGGACCACCAGAACCACAACGATCTGATTTCGTCGTAGATGTTGAAAATTTATAAAACCTCCAGAATATCGAACAGAAAAAAATGCTTACCCATGGCGACGATATTTTGGTGATGGAGCTATACATTATATAGATAAAACAGAAACCCATTTTACAAAAATAGTTGATAGTAAAAAAGGTAAAATAATAGTACTTGATGTTGATGAAATAAATTCATATGCTAATACAATTAAATCTGAACACGGACGTGTACTTAATTATCTAAGAAAGTTATTTTCCAGCATTAGCACTTTCTACAACGATGACTTAAAAAATCAAATAATTGAAACAATACAGCATTTGAATCAAGTTGCTTCAGACCTAGATTTCATGAATGATATTATTGTTAACAGAGAAACAAGATTAGTGAACATATCAGCAGCAGATAAACGCTATAGAATGTCATATATAGTTAATGAAGACGGTCCACTTCAGAGTGTTAGACTAAATATTCTGTTCACAACAGTATTTCTAAAACATTTCGGAATTACGCGAGAACAATTATCAACATTTATAATTCCTGGATTTAACTCTGAGGAGCTAAAGAAGTCAGTTAATGATCTTATTGATGGACACTTTAAAAGAATATGTGATTCATGGAAAAAATTAATCCCGCTACCAACAGTTTTGAGATATAATAATGACCCATTTGGAACAGGTCGACATATCTCACCTGGTATTGTTAATATAACATCTACGATCGCGGTCAATCTAGTATGTGACGTAATTGATGACAGTTATCAAGTAGATCTTTCAAAGTCTAACCAGGCCCAACAGGGGTATATACTATATACATTTAGTCCTAAAGATCCGCCCGGGTGGTTAATTGTATCTAAGCCAATTAATCCAGTTTATCTACGTGTACATAATCCATTATTGTCAAGAATAAATTTCAAACTTACTGACCAGGCAGGAAACATTTTGGATTTAAGACAAGAGTCTCTTAATATTAATTTATATATACGCTCGTAGAACGTCTGATTAAATAATCAGGGCTGATGAGTAAATACATGAATAATAATCAATTTCTATGATTAAAGCAATTGTATATATTATAAAGCGAGATAACTTGGCTATCTCTCTCTGCGGAATAAATTAAACGATTATTTCCCTTACTACTACGTTCGATTTACAGACAACAAATACTTCTTTTTTTTCGTTAATTATTTAGTGACTTATTTCTTTTTCTGTAGGTGATTAGCTGTTAGTAAAGCATCAATTTGTAACAGAGAGGGATATTGATGCATCTTTTAACTCTGATAACCTTAAATTCACGTCGGTTTATACGAGTGCGTAAAGTTATTTTTAGCTATAACATGTATTTGACCTTAACGAACGATAACTCTTACAGAAAATGTAATGTGCGATTATTTTATACAATATATTTTATAAATCATGTTTGTAAATTAAGTAAATATACGCTACAGTTGTACAATAATTGTGATTTTATTCAGTATATTGGTCGTACGTAATTTGTCTGCTTATTCAGTGTTGGGTTAACTACATAATAATTTTAAAACGTCTATATGTATGAATCGGAAAATGGCTCAGTGGTATAGTTGTTGGACTATGATACTGACGACCATGGTTCGATTCCTGTGGCTGACGAGTGTCGACAGTATTCAGAACGATGCCATTTTATATATAAGGTTGGGGAGCTCAGCCCCAACGAATTCAATACCCCTCATCACGTTAAACAACGTGGTGAGTGCGTTTTGCATTTACCCCTGGGTTTGATTTGGTGGGGGGTTTATTGAATTCGCAATACACAGAGCTCCCTAAAATAATCAGTAGCATGCCTGAGCTATCTTCCTCATTTGAAAGACCCACACAAGGAAACATTCAGAAAGAATGCTAGCCAAATAGAAACAGAACATGGAGTGCCAATAACGGTCATAAGAAAGACATCATCATGCAAAAACGGACTCCATGAAAGACACAAAGGCTATCAGGGGCTAAGTAACCGCTTAGGATGCTACTTTTGATATTTTTAGGTCAAACATCAAGGTCAAAAGTTAAAAACTTGAATGTCAATTATTTTTTATTTTAAAGAAATAATTATTATATAATGAACCAAGAAAACATTAATGATATTATTTC
>JAECUM010036575.1:0-38006 GCA_016617855.1 Megalonaias nervosa | reverse complement strand
TGGATCCAACATACCCGAAAAGGTGGAGACGAAATGACCATTGGAAGGTATTCGATGGATGCCTGGGACTTAAGAATCCACACGATCGTGTACGAGTTTAACGCATGCTTATTTCATGGATGTCCCATCTGCTACCCTCAACGTGACAACAAAAATACGTTTTTACAACGTACAATGGAAGACTTGTACAAGGCTACTTGTCAGCGGCGCTTGAAGTTAGAACAACAAAGATAGCAAGTAGTAGAAATGTGGGAACACGGGTACGATCTCTGTTTGAAAACCGATCCCGAGTTTAAACGCATCGCGGAAAGTTAGAAGTTGGTGGACCCAGTGAACCCGTGGGACAGTTTGTACGGAGGACGGACGAATGCCACCTGTTTGCTGTACCAAGCCGAAGAGGAGAAAGGAGAAGAAATCAAATACTTAGACGTGTATTCTGTGTATCCTTACGTGTGCAAATATTGTCACTTTCCCGCAGGGCATCTACAATTGCTACCGGAACACATGGACCTGGACAACGTTCGACAATAGGAGGGATTGATTAAATGTAAAGTCTTCCTTCCCACGGACTTGTACCATCCCGTTTTACCTCACCATTGCCAAGGAAAACTGATGTTTCCCTTGTGCCGTACTTGTGCCGAAACGTGCAACCAAGACCATCCTTGTCAGCACAGCCAGGAAGAACGCGCCTTGACAGGAACGTGGGTGAGCGTGGAATTGTTTAAAGCTCTTGATCTGGGATACCGAAGTGTACGAAATTTACCACTTTCCCAAGGGAGAACTGTATGACAAGGGTGACGAGACTCAGAAAGGCATTTTCACAGACTACGTGGATGCGTTTTTGAAACTGAAACAAGAAGCCAGTGGATATCCTTCCTGGTGGTACACTCCCGAAGACCAAAATAAATTCAAAGAGAGATACTTGGAGCAGGAAGGCACCACTTTAAACCACGTGGAGAAAAACGAAGGAAGGCGATCGTTTGCCAAAGTGATGTTAAGTTGCTTGTGGGGCAAAATGGCACAACCACCGTGTTTACCCAAGACGGAGTATTTGACAGAACCTTCCCGCTATTTCCAGATGATTCACGACAAAACCAAATATATGAAACACGTGGACGCCCTTCGTGAGGACTTGATCCTGGTCAATTACAAAGAAGAACTGGAGTTTGTAGAAGTAGACGAATTTGGAAATGTCACCATTGCGGCTTAGTTGATAGTCCATGCTCGTTTAAAACTGTACGAAGCCTTACACCAACTAGGAGATCGCGTCCTGTACCGTGACATGGACAGTTGCATCTACATTCAACGTCCTGATAATCATCGTTACCCTAAAATCGAAAGAGACCGTTTAGGAGCCTGGACGGATGAGCACCCCGACGACAAGATTCTAAGTTTTGCTAGTGGCGGTCCCAAAAATTACGACTACGAATACCGGGACCCACAAGGAGAAGTGCACACCGAGTATAAAGTGAAAGGATTGACTCTCAATTATCGCACCAGTCAAGTGGTGAACTTTGGGGTATTGAAAGAAGCCTTACAGTCTGGAGAGGATGGAAAATTTAGAGTGACCACCTACCAACCTCACAAGATTGTATGTTTAGTCACACACCAAATCGTCAGTCGGTCTTTGGAAAATATGTATCAAATCGTGTACCAGAAGCGAGTGCGGCTTCCCAACCACTTCACTTTACCGTACGGTCACGTCGATATTGGTCAGCATATTAAGCGGGACAACGTCCAAGAGCGATAGTTCATTGTGACTACCATTGCCAAGCGAGAAAGATGAATCCTTTCACACAGCAAGTATTAAGCGAGAGAAAACTCGAGTGCGATGCTGTGCCTCAGGATCACATCACCAATGCTGTACCAAATCTTAGTTGTTTATTTACTTTCGCCATGGAAAACTACGTGCAGCCAGTGGGACCTCCAGACTACAAGACTTTACCTTATGGACACGCTGATATCACCCAGCGTAAAATGGGACGACTTCCAAGAACGACACCACATTGCGAGGGCAAACGTCGAGAAAGATGGATCACTCTACGCAGATGTAAAAAGAGAGAAAACAAACATCATTGACCTCTTTCACCACCATACCGTCACAACAAAGTGCGTCCAAGAAGGAAAATGATTCAGTAGACATAAAGGAGTATTTTAGCATCCACATGACTCAGACAGCGACTTCAAGAAAATTTAGTACGACAACTTACACCTACACGGTGAAATTTAAAGACTTTGCGTCTGACGTTCCAGCGAAGGAAGCTGCAGGTTTCATTACGGACGTATTTGACTCACTGTTAGAGGAACTCAAACGTCAGTGTCAAGTGAAAGATCGAGGTCGTTTGAGCCTATCTATGTATCACGACAGTTTGAACCCTACTGTATGTCTCGGGTTTAGTACACCTGCAGAATTAACTTCTTCCAAACTATTGAGGGCTATTGAAGAAAAATTTGACTTCACCGATGGAAAAGTGACCCTTCATATGGCTTACGTTGTACCTCAATGAGAAGAAGAGAATAACTGCCATTGATCTGCTTATCGATAAGTTTACCTAGCACAATGGACATAACAGCAGATTTACGAATGAAAGGGAGTACGTGATGGGAAACATCTACGCTTGGACACAGGTGGTAGCTGACCAGATTTTAAACAACGTGTGTGATGGATATAGAGAAAAACATTAACTTTGTCCTATATGATCGTTTGTTACTTGTTTTTGTTTAGCTTTGTCTTAAAAATGGACATTAATTGTAGAATGAAAAGTGTCCTTTTATGAAATGCATATACGTTGTATATGATGTGTTTTTTGAAGGCATGAACTTTAATTTGTAAAAGTATTTTTCTAGAACCAAGAAATAGATAATTGTGAATAGGTTTGTTCCATGTCCAAATTTGTATGTATTAAATGGATAATGCTTAGAAAATAGCACACGCCAGCTAGCCCATGCATGTAACTGAACAAATGTTTTGTACCCATACAATAGACTTTTCTTATTGGAATTTCTATTCTGTCTGTGTGTCTTTCTTTGGAACATCTTTGTCCTCTTTCTCTGTGTGTTTAGTGTGTATGTTTCAGCATGTCTATGTTTGTCCCTCTCAACCATTTGTCTCTACGAATACATTTCACTCTATAAATAGTTTTGACCTTATCAACCCTATGACGTCACCAATGTTGAATTCCTATTGACCTCCAGGTGACATTCCCATGTTAAATTCCCATTGACGCCAATGTTGATATACCCATTTTTAACGTTAAGGTCTCACTGACGCAAAATTGCCCCCATACACTACTGACACCCAACTGAGGCACCATTTGCGGAATAAGCAACCTAACATGGTTCACGGCAGTATGCACCTACTCGTCCACCCGCTCGAGGTTCTAGTCTGTACCGATGCAAGTACGGAAGGCTGGGGACCCCGCCTACTACCACCCTTTCTGGACACCATCGGTATATGCTCTCTCCATGAACTACATCTTTATATCAATAATTCTGGAGAGGACGGCCATTGTGTCCTTCACCGGTGGCAGTAATATTTGCTTGGCATGGGAGTTCTCGTTCTGTCTGACAATTCTACAGTGGTGACTTATCTCAAACGACGAGGAGGAACGGAATCCTACAATGGTGATTAATCACCAGCAAGAACTGGGACCCAAGTCCCCAGACCTTTGCGTCATGGTGTTGGTCTTTCTGAATTGGTGTTGTCATCAACAAAGCCACATACATGTTCGTCATATCCTGGGACGAATCAACATACGGGCCATAGCTTTGTCACGGAACGTTCAACTAGTACAGAAGGAATGGTCTCTTGATCCCTCGGTTCTCATTCTGATCTGAACACGATGGGATCTACCGTTTGTGATAACCTGTTTGCGACAAGGTGAAATGCCAAACTCCCATCCTTTGTTTCTCCCATCCCAATCTATCAGATTGGGCAGTGGACGCCTTATCGTTGTATTGGACCATCCTGAACGCATACACCTACCCTCCAACACCTCTCGTTCCGAAAGTGATGCAGAAAACACGGGAATCGACTTTTGACCTCATCTTCATCGCACCACTCCGATTGGAGGAGTTGTGGATGAACGACCTCACCAATCCTTCATCGAAAACCTTTAGGAAACTTCGGGTTTTCCTTCATCTACTCAAACAACTACGAATGCAGTTGTTTCATCCTTGTCCTTAGCTCCCGAACCTGCACGTCTGGATCATCTCAAATAGGCCCTCAGACTTAAAACAATTTTCGCAACCAATTGTGGGGTGAATAACTCAGGCACGACAGCCCTCCACTCTGAAAACACATGTCAAATGGCACAGTTTCACCCAGTGGTGCACAAACGAACATATCTTGCCTCTCCAGGCATCGATACCGCAGATAGCTAATTTTTTCGTCTCATTTTGGTGGTGATAGAAGAGATATATTTATGCTTTTTTGGTAGGGATTTAAAGGTAATTGTTGAGAATGATGAGCCTATGGCGTGGTTGTCTGTGTTTCGGCGACAGTGCACAGTGAGTAACAACGCCATGGTGATGATCCGGAAGTGAAATCTGTTTCATTGCATGTTGCTTTATATACATCCCAGCTTCTCAAAAAAATGCCGGTGAACCTATGACAAGTACTTCACCGTGAAGTCATCATTGAAGGTATGTTAGACTAACATATGATTTGTTTTGATTATGACACAGTGGAAAGTTTATTGCTGAGAAACAAATATAGAGAATATATAGTAAAATTGCCTTCTGGGTCCACTTGTGACTGGGGCTCCCATGTCCCGACGTTCTTGGGACTTCCCGGGTTGTCCGCCCTTGATAATCACGCATACCAACACATGACAATAAAATTCGAATACCAGTGTGCAATGAATAAATTGATTTAGTTAAGATATATTAGTATAAAATTGTAGAACAAGAAATATTTAATATAATCTGAGTAAATGAGCCTACATGACCACGTTGACATAACACTTCAATTATCTACACGAGTAAACAGTTTACAAGAAAAATAAAAACAGGCGATATGTTTCTTTTTATTTCAGCGATCAATATAAAATATTGTTACCTATTAATTTTTCAATAACAACAAGGGTTAAAGGCATACACGATCAAAGGGAAGGCTGACTTTGTTGTGGACCGACCCCGTAGTGGCCGGAGTACGTTATGGGGAGATTTCTTAATTAAATTTGTATAGGCAGAACCTGTAAAGGGCCTCATTTGTTATGGCCCGACTCTGTTATGGACCGAGATCTCGAGTCACCATTTTAAAGTGATTCAAGTATATATCGGACTATTTTTACGGTTGAGAGTTCATATTTTACCAGAGCACATGAAGTTGATATATTCTCATGAAATTTTGATTATTCTTTCCAGAAGAAATAAATAAAAAAGAATTGAATATGTATGTATGTATGTATGTATGTATGTATGTGTGTATGTATGTATGTATGTATGTATGTATCTCTCTCTCTCTCTCTCTCTCTCTCTCTCTCTCTCTCTCTCTCTATATATATATATATATATATATATATATATATATAATGACCATTGAAATGACGGGTTGTTCATTTTATTTGGAAACAGCATGTGCAAAAATAAATAAATTAATTAAAGAAACAAAAGAAAAATTAAAACAACAAACAGTCCACTTCTCAGTGCCACTACATGGATTATTTGGCATATCATTTTCATTATATGCAGAGTTCATATTCCTATACACTTCATCCAGTATGCAGAGTTCATATTCCTGTACATTTCATCCAAATAGGTGGACAAAAAGGTTTGAAATTCTTTTATTATAAGTTATTTTTACACACTCACTTCTAAAGACTGCAGGATACTTAAACTGTTGTCATAATGTGAATGCCTTTCCCCATAATCAAAGTACCATCCCCCACCCACCTATACTGAATTGTGCAATGCCAATAGATTTTGCTCGTTTCCCTATTTGTCGGACCGCGCAAAACACCATTATGCTACAACTGAAATCCAGATGAGAACAATGCACATTCTGTTTAATATACATGTAACAAATCTGGGCTGGACAAACTCTGTCCTTAGGCGTAATGTTAGCAATATGGTGATATAGAATGCGGGGTCTCCAAAGGGAGAACATAGGATTTTAAAGTACAGTTAAAGAAGAATTTGTAGATAATGATATTCTTGTGGAGAAATAAATATTATACATTCCATATTTCTAGAAGAATAAAACAGAAAGTTAAATATTAACCAAGTTCAATTAAAATTCGCAAAAGAGCCGAAAAATATCTTGGCAGTTTTCTTATTGCAAATCATTCATCCTTTAGTGAGCCTCGTCGTGGTAAACTGGGTAGATTAAGCAACACACTCATTGGCTTGGTTGTTCGGCAGGAAGAAGTATAGTGCCGATATAAGGAGACAAAAGTAACGAGTAAGTTTATTTAATTTCTTCATTTTCGGAAACGCTTCATTTTTATGCATGTAAATCGAAAATTCTTTCTTTACATAACCGCAATAACGAATTGGTAAAGATGCACAGTGTATTAGCACAGAAACATATAAGGATTTTAACTGGAATAATGTAATTTCGTTTTTGGCTTCCAACCATATTTATTTGTATTTAGAGATATACAGAAAGTACCAACTAATCCAATGGGATTAATTCTAGACGCAGAATGGAAAATAAATATGTTGCTAACCTAGCGAAGCCCCACTTGACATGAACAAGACTAGTTGACAAACTAAGAGGACCTGATGAGAATTGTGTCGCTCACAAAATGTTCAAACCGCAGACAACTCTTTTAATGGCTATTGGTAAATTGACTAAGCTTAACAAGGTGGGTGGGGGTGGTATATCAAAATATAACACATAGTACTTAACAAGTGAATAGTTATAAATTTGTAACATAACTTGAACTATATGAAGAATTGAACTATATTGAAGAATATGCAAATCAACCCTGTGCTTAAAATAAACCATAATGTCAGTGCCCGGCTGCCGCCATATTGTTTTCGGACAAAGCACCGCGACACGCTTAGTAACACGTAGTAATTCACTAATATATATATATATATATATATAGATACAAGTTTTATTTCCTATCCGTCCCTCACAGTGTAATGTTTTGAAATGAGTGTGTACAGTAAAATCAGTTGAAACCAATAATATTAATTTATATCTATGTTGTTTCCCATTTTAGCCCGGGCCTTTTTCGTAGCGGCACTTTCTCACCCGACACCTTGTTTCCCTTTCACTTAGTTTTTGTGTGTAAAATGTGTATCATTTTAAAGGTGGCTGTCATCATTAGGGACAGCAGTTTTCTATTACTGTTTCCATCAATACCTGCATACGATTATACTTCTGGACAAAATGTAATTTTATATTTCTTTTAATTAAGAAAATATAGGAAAGATATTATGCACCTGGTATGAATATAATCAAATTGAGCTGCTTTCTTTCAACAGCATAACTCTGATGAACATAACATATTTCTATATGTTCGAAATTGTCATTCAAAATTATGATTTGCTTTTAAAACTGACATTGAAATAAACATAAATTTTCTCTTTTCTTACTCTTTTCTTATTTTTTTTTACCGATTTACACATCGGAATCAGAAAAGTGTAATACAATCACTAATACATAATACAACCCCCCCCACAACCAGTCAAAAACCCCCAAACATTTATACATTTCTTGTTGAAATATATGGAATATATATGCAAAATTTCTTCATTCTACAAGCATAAGATCACATCAACTCAGCAGAGTAATTTTATACGATAAGCAAAATAAAAGATATAGTCACTTTCCTACATACAACCATCTCAATTTACATGGCAAAATATGAATCACATATAAGAATACTGCACTGACATCTCAGAATGTTCAGGGCATATGTATCGGTAACAAAATGCAGCAATTTTTGTATTAAACTGTTCTAGAAAGATTCATCAAATGTGATTAAAAGAATCATACAATCCACAGGCTTAACCACCACTGTAGCTAATACTGAAATGAACATCAATATTCAGATGAACAAATTCAGAGCCGGAAATATGGTTTTTAGTAAGAACAATAATAGGGAAAAGATCCCAGATCGCCATTACGCCTGTTCGCCTTGTCCGAAAGCGGGCTGCTGCCTATTTTTAAAAACTGATATCACTGCGTGTGACGTATCACACATCATGGAAAAAGTACAAGCGCCATTGGTTATAACCTTGTGTACAATGCACATGACAAGCATCAATACGCCTTGCAATGGTGGCTATCGTAATTTGTAATGATGATTGTAGTGTAGAAAATGAAGCCAAAGTGGTTTGTCTGATCGTCACAATCGCTAATTTTCAAAGATCATTGTAGTGTACATATACTTTGTGCGTGTGTGTGATGTTTAGCACTGGGGCATAATGCCGCAGACAAGTTGCATGATGTCCCACCCAGTCATATTGTCCTGACACCAGACCTACCAGTCCTAACACTAACCTCTTACTGCTGAGCGCCTAGCGAGGCAGTTGTAAGTACCGTTTTTTATACGTCATTGGTATGGCTATGTCGGGGTTCGAACTCGCGACCTCCCGCATCCGAGGCGGACGCTCTGGTCACTTGGCAACGGGAGCAGTCATAATGGTTACAAGATAACACTTCTGGTCGTGAGCTGTGACGATGATAAACCGAACACGTTTGCTAACATACTTAATTGTTGTACTCTTGGTGGTTTAACCTCTCCGGGCATGCTTAAGAATTGTTGCATTTGGGCTTGGTGTTTTTGGGAGTGCGTATGTTACATTCTGAGACGATGGTCGATTAGCTCATCAACGGCTTCTTAAAATGTACTGTTGACATTTCCAACTATAACTCCAGGATTTATAATGTAAATGCAAATTTATTGGCGACGGCGCTGCAAGTGACTTTCTTACAATTCTTTATCAAGTTGTTCTTCGGTTGATCATGTTCAATTATTTTTTTTGTAGCAGTTGCCGTTGCCACTTTTTTTTCTTCTCGGACATTCTTGGCTTTGTAATATTCGTAGACTAAACCGCAAATGACATACAGCAGTGTTTTGGACTTAACTCTAAAATGCAAACTGCCTTGCAATTATTTCTTGAAATTCTGTATGACATAGTTATACACTATACTTTTATATTTTCTTCTATCAATAATTAATGTGGTAGAAAGTTTGGTTATTTTGTACAGCCACGCAAAGGTCCATTCATCGTTATGAAGAGTGTGTTTCAGCTTAGTCGTTTGATTTTCTTAATCTTCTCACGGTTCAAAAACCCTTTTAGGGATACTGGTTAGGGCTTGATGTGTGTGTCCGTGTGTGTCCGTGTGTGTGTGTGTTGTAGTGAAATATCGAAAATCACCAATTAAATATGTATTAGCATAATGACATTTAAGGAGTGGAATGGAAACAATGTAATTTGTTTATGGGTTCCAGCCATATTTGTTTTGTAGTAGAGATAGAAGTGCGAATTGATCCACTGAGATTAATTCGAAACGCAGAATGGAAAAGATGTTTAGGATCTAGCCTAGTACCCCTTGACATTGACTAGGCTTGTTGACAAAGGAACAGTATCTCGATGACATACATGTCGCACCATACAATTTTCATTGAGGAGACAATTGCTTCAAATTATTAATGAGCTAAAACAAGCACGATTCATCTCATTATCTTATGTTTTATATTAAATATGTGGCTTAAAACTGATCAGTTTCTTGAATGAGACAAATTGTGACGGAAGATCCTAAATTTTAAGCTAAGTGTGTAATTGCATACCTTCTGCAAGATGCTTGTGTTGAAATAATATCATGTAACTTACATAGCTATGATTGGTTAACAACAGAAAAGGGAATTTAAAAATGGATATTGAACTCCGAGTACAAACTCGTTAAGAAAATGTTTCATAATGATTAAATGTGGTTCTGAAAGCCATCTTTGAAGATGCCTCCAAGTGCATTGGTAATGTATAGGATTTGTCTTCCGATCTGGAAAAACGCTTGTTGACCCTCGGAACTTTTACAAACTTGTATCGAAGAGGGATTCATTAATGATTAGACTGGATCACTGTCAGCCATCTCTTAAATTTTTACAATAACATTCACTAATGATTTAGAATAAAAGGCATATTTCTGTATTTTTGCAGATCTACGATTCAGATTTATTGATTGGATCAGATGTATTAAATACATACCAACATGAGTGTCCAGAATGACCAGCTCCGTAAGTATAATGACGTTTGGAAAACAATGAAGGATATTGCAACATTTAGTGTAACAAATTCATATCAAGCAATAATGATTACCTTAATGAGACGTTTCAGTTGCTTTACCTTGAATATAAAATATAGCATTTAAGTTTAAGTTTATTTTTATCAACCCACGTAAACCACAAAAACGAAATTTAAAAGTAGCAAGAAAAAGATTGAATTAAGATTAGATAAAGAGATATTTCATTCTTCCATCGGCTCAAGTAAAGAGCGAAAATCACCTTATTTCTCCAGGTATACTTGAAGTTTTTTATTCGCATGTGCTATATAACAGTTATGCCTTGGTATTTTATCTAACAGGAATCAAATGTTAATAACTATATTTTGACACATCACCCAACCCCACCCAAAGAAAGCAAAAGGTAAACAAGAAAGAAAGCAAACAAAACAAACTTGAATGCAGTACCTACGTTGTTCGAAGGTTTGTTCACGCCTGCTTGAAACCAGGGCACAAATTGTTATGAAGTGATTTTGCTCTAATAAAGTCTTCTTTATTTCCCAGCCATAATTTATTTGAAAATAGTGCCATAATGTGATCCAAAGATGTCTTGCTACTCCTGACTAAAGTAAAACATACCTGCATTAACCCTTCACATGTTATGAACCGCTCCAGTGGCCTAAGTGGTTAGAGCGTCCGCCTTGGCTGCAGGAGGTGGCAGGTTTGAACCCCGGCCGAGTCATACCAAAGATTTATAAAAATGGCACTAGCAGCTGCCTCGCTTGACGCTCAGCATTGAAAGGTTAGTGTTAGGACTGGTCGGCCTGGTGTCAGGATAATATGACTGAGTGGGAAATGATGCTACATGTCTGCAGCATGATGCCCCAGTATAAGACATCACTATGAATTTTTACACTGTAGCATAATAACCGAAAATTGTTAAGGCTACGTTTAAAGTCCAAAACACACACACACACACACACACACACACACACACACACACACACACACACTTTATTTATAGTTATAAGGTCTGATGTAGATTTTTTCCACATGTTTGTAGACATACTGCCAGATGTATTTACCCTTTCAATTAATATTTTTTAAAATATCCGTTAGGTTTTTTTCCTTTAGGACACTTTCAGAAGAATCTGTTGTACGTCCTAATGGCTTGCAATAAAACTGACAGTTTCAAGAAACAAGCTGATACGTCTGCATGAATATTTACTGTTTTGATTCATTTCACGGTTGATGTGGCACTGGGTTATGTAATCCATAATATGTAATAATGTCAGCATTTATATTAAATGTTCAAGAAAGTTCATTAAAGGCATACATTATCTTTCAAAAATATCCATACCGAACACAATACTATATTTAAACCCAAATAGAAAAAGAAATAATGAATTGCTTGATCCATTCTCCACATATTTAACGCTAGTAAGCCTTCGTTTATACTAAAATCATAAACTAATTTGCACTTGGGGTAGGGCGGAACTCTATTTTTTGTGATCAAAATGTCAAAGGTCAATGTTACAGTTCTGAAAGAAATATTTTTCCATCAGCTGCAGTTACCAAACTGTTAATGAACTGAGCATGGGCTTAAGGAACAGCCCTGTTGATATTGGGGTCAAAAGGTGAAACGACAAGATGACTTAAAGAAATTTTAAAATGGTTTCCGTACAATGAAATAAGTTGGCAATCTTTCTTGCACAATCTTGTGTATTTAGAGGTAAAGAGAAATCAAAGATCATTCATTCTGATAGGAAAGGTAAAAGCTGTTTTGTACAATAACATCAGTGTCACATCACGTTCCTGGATGAAACTTTACTTTGTGAACAACTTCCACTTTGGGCAAGGAAAGAGCCAATCAATGTTGGGGCAAAGGTCATGGTCAAATAAAATTTGGCCAGCACAGTAGTATTAGTTCTGGATCACAGACGTGGACCAAACGGTGTAGATGGCATGCTCATTGGGTAAAGAAATATGAAATCAAGTTTGGAGTGAGAAGTTTAAAAATCGCAGAGAATGGAAGAAGAAAAAAGTTTTCTGCACAAAAGAGTTGTAACTTCGTGATTATACTTTCATCAAGGTTAACGGATAACTTACATATTGGTGAAGGAGCAATTCTATTACTCAAATTGTAAGATAACTGCAACTGAATGAGCAAAAATGTTTTTGTGCAAACTATCTTTAATTCTAAGGAGCGTATAATGACCATAGGTTGTGGAGAGCTTGCATTTAAGGTATCGAATATGCTTAATGATTGTTCTGTCAAGAGGTCATTAGTCAAGGTTCCTATCATCAAAGAAGAATGCGTTTTGCAGAATAAATTTTGTTCTATTGTGAGTTCTTTGCCCAACGTTTGAAGACGGCTTGCACTTAGGTCAATAAAGAAAATTATATATATACAGACCATCCCTGGAAACTCACTATCATTGGATTCTTAAAAGCATTGGATGCGATTAAATTCTCTTACTAATGAAACAAGGCCACCAAAACATATTCCACAAATTTATAAAATTTTGACAATGTTTTTCTCATTTGATCAGAAGTAAATGATTGCTGCCAGTTATACTTAAACAATACAATATAATTAGTTCCTTTATGGAATGGTATGGAATTATAAATACGATGATTGGAAGATACAGTTTTACCTTTCAGTGTTAGAGGATAAAAATATCTCCCACATTTTCAGTTCAGTATATTCGTAATAAAACGTCTACTTAAAAGTAAAAATTGCTCAAAATAAGGATGTCAGCTACGTTTCTTCAATGGGTAGTCAGTTGCACTGGAGTTCACATATAAATTAAGAATTACGATTTCGTTTGTTATTTAGTCTAAAGGCCAGAGGTCATATTCATGCAGCATTAAGTCTGATAGGAAAATAATGATCTCGGACATCAATTTCATTGTGAGAAGTACCAACATTGAGGACTAATAAACACGGTGGAGGGGATGGAGCATGTAATGGCCCGCTTACGGCACTTTCGTCATAATACAGTAGTCCATCCTCTTTCAACGTAATAAAGGAGGCCACAGAGACCATGCGACATTTCTCTTTGTTTCATGAGACTTGATATAACTTTGGTATAAAATTACACTTGCTAGATGTCAACGCACATCTTTCTACATTAAATTTGTTTTGAAGAACTTGATTTATTTTGCCAGTGTTTTGGAATGTTTTTTACATTAAGTCAGCTTTCTTGACAAAAAACGTTAGTAGTGCATATTAAAGACTTTATTCTTTTTTCGAAGTGATTCACATCCTGACAACTGCAATGATTATTCTGACAATAAAGACCAATATTAAGATATAATATCACATGTCCTAAGGCTCTTTAGAACGTTTCTTTTTTGTTCTTATATATTTTTACTTTTTAATAGGAGCAGAAATGGACGTGAGGCCCCTAGTACAGGATTATATAGCTGTACATAACAGAATTAAAGAGTATGGCGTCCTCATTTATGTGGCAGTGTAGTTAGAATTTTTTTCATTTTACTGCATCGCATCGGTAAGAAACTACCCGCTATGATAATAATAATAATAATAATAATAATAATAATAATCATCTTTTTACTACAGCATAAACATTTTAATAAGGAGAACAACGAGAAGGACAATAACAAGTACTATAACTATGCTGCTGCTATTACTATTACTGATACATATAATTCCATCACGATCATCATCATCATCATCATCATCATCATCATCATCACTAAATAAGAATACTTTGCAGCAGCTTCCTCTTGGTCTGTGGTTTTTATCGGGGTTTTCCCTCATTTCGTGCACCAAACATTATGGCCGCTTTGTATAGCCTACCTTGTGCTGAAAATGGCGTTAAACTCAATACATCAAATATCAATACCACATTTAAAATCATCATCCAGTTTATCCAGTATCAAGCACAACATTAACAGCATCACTACAACATCCACACATTACACTACCACATCTTCCGATCCCCTATCACCATAACAATTGCTACAACATAACAAGGTTAATTAGCATCATAGCCACCGTTATAAGCATCTTACTCCTCCATCATTTTTGTCTTTTTCACACCCTTTCCCATGCTAGGTTCACTGTTACAACCACCACCATAATCACTAAAAAAGCTACTGTTACTCTTCCAGTTGGATATATTTCTTATGCATTCTTATGTATTTCTCCATATGCAGTTTGTTTGCAAATTACGGTAATTATTTATAGGCATAAATTTCACTGAATGTATGAATTTATTAATCAAATGTTTATGTATGCATTTCGTTCATATTTATGCATGTATGTTTTTTTTATGTATATATTATGGATTGTCAAATTCATCACGATTCATAATACCATCGAGTCGAGAGACCCAAATATTCTTTAATTTTACCAATCTTGTATTTCAGAAGAGCGTCCAAATATGTTTGTGCATGATCTTCTTTGCATCGATATTGAAATTATTGCATGGGAACCGTATTACTGTAAGTAAGAACGCACACGCGCACGCACACACACACACACACACACACTTTACGACTCTATGGTCTTAAACTAAGTAACAAAAACAAGCAAAACCAGAAAGATTTGTAAAACTAAATTTAATTCTCGAAGTTATAAAAAATAAATTTAAGAGGAGCTTCAGTATTATGCATTAAATCCAAAACGAATCATAAAAATTCTATTATAAGCCCAAAAGAAGAGTTCTGAATGAATTCCATGTCTTGAATGTGCTGATGTACCAATAGCATTGAATGTGCTACAGTCTTGATGTATGACAATAGCATTGTTCAGAACTCCTTCGAATGAATTCACAATAATCCCATAAAAAGCAGTAATATTTGAATTTCCAATGAGTAATTTAAATAAACGACTCCTCAAATTAAATCTGAACACATTAAATACATATGCAAACTGAAAATAAAATAATACCAGTAATATGAATAGAAATAGAAGTAATTGTTCCCTTTTCTCTTTATATACATCTCCACGACTCTGTCGCAATATATAGTCAGGTGATTTATCTAGTATATTTCGCAATACCTCGTCATCTGATTTATGTCGCAATACTTCAATCATCCAATCAGAAAATTACCTCAAACTGGAAGCAGATTAATTTTTGTACAACTTTCTAAGGTCATAATGTAGAACTTAATCCAAACCCAAATAAACAACCTATTTATATCCCATTATCTTATAATAGTCTATACTCATAGAAACAAAATAGCTATAGGATCGCTACATTCTACAATCATGCGCAAAAATTATACACACAGTATACATAAGAAAAACAGCAACAACAAAATAAACAAAACAAGCAACCTACCCCCATACACATAAAATCTAGCCTGCCCGTTATGCTCCCCCTATTTCCTCAAAGAGACAATATTAGCTCTTTATGTAATAATCTGATCTCTAATCCTACTTGATCGCCGGGGCCCCGAGTAACCGAGTGGTCTAAAGCGCTCACCGTTACGCATCACTGCCATCTTACCTCTGCGTGGGTTCGAGTCTCCGGTTCGGCCAATGTGAGAAAGCTTGCCAGTAGTTTCTTGTGGGTCGGTGGTTCTTTCCGGGGTTTTCCCGAGTTCTTCCTCCACCATTTATTCTGGCCGTCATGTATAGCCAATATTGTGCTGAAAAATGGCGTTAAGCCCTACAACAACTATTTGATCGCCCAATGCATCATCATCATCATCTTATTATTATTAGTAGTAGTAGTTGTAATAGTGTCAGCAGCAGAATCAGCAAATGTATTTTTCTCTCTTACTATTTTATCCTCCAGCTTCCTTGAAGGTAGATTTTAATATTTCCCACATCAATACTGTCAAAATAGATATGTATCGATACCATGTACCAAATCCACTCCATACTGAAAAAGGCGCTATGTATACCCCAATGTGAAACACGACCTGACTACAATGTACTGAGCACGATGCGCATTTAACAAGTTTCTGTTCACACCTTGTCGAAAACCACTGAAAGCTTTTAATAGTTCATCCTCTGTAATTTATCTACTTCTTCAGGGATTGCTCCTTGATACAGTGAATATGTTATCAAGTGATATGTTATCCAGTGAATATGTTATGCAGTGAATATGTTCGTATATATATATATATCGTATAAACTTGTTTTTTCTTTGAAAATGATTAATTTTGATTGCACAAAGTACTTAGATCTTGGAAAAAGTGTTGTGAAGCACTTTCAGCAGAAGTCGCATTAATTTTTGTTTCTCTTAAAGAAATTCCATAATTTCTTGGAATTATAATTTTTCATATTAGAATACTCAAGTGAAAGTTTATTTTAATATTGGTACTTTGCCTTTGTTACATATTTCCTATAAATTTTCATTCTTTGAAACATAAGTAACATATCCGTTTCTCAATGTTTTCCGATAGATTGATTATTGTTCCTGATAGCATTTATAACTATCTCTACATTCATTACTAAACCTACTTTATCTGATTTGGCCCTATGATTGGTAAAGTAAATACTATCAACATTATCACTGTTTGACCCCTAAAAAAGTCATGAAAAACAGAAATATTTTCATATACAGTTGTCAAATTGGGCCTGGTTATTTTATGAATATTGAAAGAAAGCAATAGCATGTTGCGGATACCATTTGTACTTATTAATTTTTATCGTTCATGCAATGAAAAGTAAAAGCGCTACATGTTAAAGCAAACTATAATGGTGAATAATCAGAATGGTTTGCAATATCGTGGACATAAAAATTGAAGAGGAATGAAACAGTACATGTATTAGCAAAGAGTAAAATAAGTTTATAATACTACGTCCACGTAGGGCCAATGTAGGTAAATTTACCAATCCCTTTATACGTAAAAAGCCCACCATCACCTACTCCCAGTCCAGTTACCTTTCACGAATTAAACAATTACCAAAATTCATTTGAACGTTTGTCCATAAAACTCTAATATTATCATTATCAATGTCAAAATCAAAACTATTTTCTATATGAAATCGGGATTTGAAGTTCTACCATTTAAATCGCCAGTAAGTGTAATATCATGGCCTTCAGATTTGTGTTATTTACATCGCTCTGTGTTTAATCAAAAATATTCTGTGATTAAGTTGATATGTTGTTGATCCCTCAGACGGCAAATAAATAAAAGAGATACTTACATATTTTTGAAGATTAAAGATATGTCTGAGTTTTATTAGAAAATCACGTAGTGCATACTGAGTTTTAAGACATTTTAAGACACAATTATATTTATCGAGATGTAGGTAGATATCCTCTGATCCTAGGGCTGTCGAGGTTTTATCTGTCTAACGTTTGCTATGAAATTTTTCCGTTTCACTTACGTCTGGTAATTCCTTTCAGTATATATAAGCAGAAGATAAACCCTACAACTTGTTTATTTCAGTCTAAAATGGTTAATTGATTTAGCTTTTGTGGGATAGCGGTGAGTTGAATGATTGATATGCAAGTATTTAAAACTTGTTTCCTGCACAATATTTAGTAGTTTAACAAACAATACGTACGATCCAAGGTTGCATGTTTCAACTGTTAAACTTAGATTAATGTTATTAGCTAATTAGGAGAAAATATTGTCTTAAATATTCAGACAATTCAAGTAACAACAATTATTTTAATGTTATATTACAAATTGGGTAAGAAGTGGATGAAATGGTAAAATAATAAAACTTTGAAAAACTAGAAAAAGTATACTATTTATTAAAGGTAAGGAAATCGTTTTTGCGACATACCGTAAAATGTTCTTAAATAAGTATTGCTTTCAGACCAGCGTGCCGATTTGACACTAAAAATATAATGCTAAGCAATCAGACTAATAATTAGCCTTTGTTTTCACTAGATTTATTCATTTTAAAATGTAATGACTCTACGGGTGGCGTGTACCTGACGAAATTAAGAACATATTTAGATATGTTATGTTATCTTAGTTTCGTTTAACATAAGATTATTCAAGGTTATTTACATTGACATACGCACGTACAATAACTCATAAAAATGAAGAAAAAAGACAAACAGCAACCATTTGATGTAGCTGTAATTGGAATCACGGATGCATATGAACGTCCCATTTATCAATAGCAGATATTTTAAATATTTACACACAATTCGACAGGTTCGAATGTAGAATTCTTCGAATGTTGTAAAAATAACCGTCTTATTCTAGTTAAATTCCACATTAAATTATTCTGCAAAATCCGATTTAGTGGGACATTATTACAAGAAGCTAAGTTGTGACAAAAGTATGACACCTATCTTTTTCACGTTGACATACTTACTGCAGTCTAATATCCAAAATTGTTTCAATAAGAACTTATAATATTTCTGGTCATGTTCGATTTAATTTGTCCGCTGTAATTAAGTACAATCTGATTTATCTCTTTGCTTTTAACCATATTTTTAACTTGTTGCATTTTGTATATAATTACAGGGGTATTTCCACCCCATAGGCGGTAGCCTAGGGTTGATCACCGTTTACCTAGCTAGCATCTCAGCCAACGTTTTTAGCCTAGAATGTCGCACATGGAAATATTACTACTGAGACACAGTCAACGTCATGATCATAGTCGTGGCTGTTATCACTGGATTCACAAGTCTCAGCTCAGCGATCTTTTCAGTTTGGAATATATGGAAGTCTGCCCGAAATGTCGTCCTCCGTGCAAGATCTGGCGAACGTTTACAAGGACAGGGGCCAGTATCACGTGACAACGGTCCAAATTAACGAAAAAGATGTTAATGTTACATTTGAGGTGTTTTATATAAATATGTAATCCCTTGTTTTAATTTTTCATTTTATCTTTAGAAAAGGCCCAATAAAACCTTCATACATTTTCAAAAATAAGAAACGTTAAAAAGCTGTAATCTATCTTACAGATTGAAAAATATAAAGTATTGATTTTAACTGCTCAAAATATAGGGATGGATCCCTTATACTTCTGGAAACAATATAAATGCAGAATTAAATGAGCTAATTAATTCTATACATCATGCACATAAACAGCGAAAACCAAAATTGGAAATGATGGCAGAGTATAATAGTTTCTTGGACGGAAGGAGTCAACCGAACGTTTTAGAAGCTGCTTGTATACGCTCGTATATGCCACCATTGACGATGAAACAATTCAAACGTATCTCAGAGCTAAATAAACCGTCTGGCTGAGCTATTTTTGATTTGTTTCAAAATGCTTATATATACAAACCTAATTAAAGGTAACGCCTATTGAGTTCATTTTTGATTGCATTCTTTAATTTAACACATTTCAAGTCATTTTACGACGCATATTTATATTCACTAATATTTAGCAAAATCGATTTTTCTTCAATGTTTCAATCGGCAAATCAGCCGATGTTTTGCTGCTAATTAATACACATCTGCTAATTGTAAAAAATCTGTCCGTTTCAAATTTATAATGGTTGGATTTCATTCACCATCTACTCGGATTCTCAACTCTTCTACCAGGGGCACCTCTCGAGTTTAATTTGAACATAGGAAAAAGCTTCGTAAAAAATGTTTAATTACTTAGCTAAAAATTGCACTCGCTCTTTGGAGTACTTCCGGTGTCAAATCTTACGTTTCTGTGGTGCGTAGTTTCTGCACTTTCTGAAGCTCTTCAGTTTAGTAGGCAAGTAAATCTTGCATGCAGTCCGCAACCCCATAATGCCCCAAAAGAAGTGATCGTTTCAGAATGAACCAATGGATTTAGAAGTTTGATTTATAATCAAACGTACCCTTCAGTGGGATTCCTCCCTTAGCAAGGAGTGACAATTGACGCAACAATGCAAGGCTGGTAGTAAAATGCCACCCGCAGAATACCACAAGCTTTGATTACTGCACCACGCTCAGTTCATAGTGCATGTTCTACAATGTTTCCTCCTCCTCCTCCGGATTGCATCGAAATGGATTTATCAGGACCTGCGCCGTTTGTTCGTATGTATTCAGCTATTGAAGAAAACAAACTTTTCGCCAAGGGAATAAGCAGCTTACATATACGAAACAAACACATAACACAAACTAGAAGAAAAAAGTCTTGTTTCCTACAAGTTAGATTCGTCATGAGGTATTTAGAATACAAGCGATATACGAATAAAAAGCAGGTTATTGTGTCTATCATATAGAGGATAAGCATGAAGTATATTTATATTGACACAAAAAATAATAACCTTGCAAATGCAAAACAGGTTCCCAACAATTCAATCTAACCATTCTCTTCGTCAGGGGAAGAAACAATTGACATCCACAAAACAAACACTAAACACAAAAGCAAAGAGAAGTTCTTGACTTCTATATAATTAATGAAATATCTTAAAATGGGTAAATTGCATATCTATGTAATGCTGCCTTCAGCCACACAAAGTTGTATAACAAAAATCAAAGATTATTATCGTGCACATCACGCAGGGAACAACTAAACATAAAAACATTACATTTCAGCCGGATATTATATGGAGTCCTTTTTGATGCTATCAAATTCTATTGCTAGCTGAGATGGACAGACTTAAGCGCATACCAAAGGAAAAGTGCTGGGTACTGCAACTAATGTTACTTGGGTGAATTTAACCTTAATAATAAAATTGCAGACCTAATTCCACAAAGCGTATTTAATTTTTGGTAGCCGGAAAATAACATTTATATAATTATGCCTGTTTATATCCTCTCGCTCGCGCGTGCGTGTGTGTGTTTGTGTGGCTAAGAGGGTGGTGACGTTTATCCACATCTTCAATCTTTTGGTTCACAGACCGAAACCGCGTAAACAATGTTTCTTCTTCGAATACATTACCCAATCATAACACCTTAGACGAACTACTAGCAGCAGGGAGGGTGAACAGTCCATTCACGAAAATAAAGCTTCCTACGAAAACGAAAATACAAGGTCAATAACGCCAAACCGAGGCGTCTAACCGACCGAGGTCTCTTAATTGGGTTAGCTCATTTTGTTGCTTTATTTTTGACGTTTGTGGTTCCAAATTTTTATGCGTGTTTCGTTTACTTACCCGGACACTCACTTTTGGCTGTCACCCCCTCTGCTGTTGTAGTAGCGTGGTGTAATTAAATCATTATTATATCAATAATAGCGCTAACTATAGAATCTCACACAACTAAACTAGCTCGACACCGACTAGAGGCGAATAAAAAATATCTTCCAGTCCGTGATTCTATCAAACAACAACTACAAGAACATCAGGAGTCTTAGGTGGAATTTACGGAAGGTGCAGAACAGTTATTTAAACCGGTTACAAAGGCTACCAAAGGTCTTCTTCCCACGTTAGAGCAAACCGCTAAAGCAACTGAAAAAATAGCAGAGGGAACTAAAAATCCCCAGAAAAGATTCAAAGAGAACTTCCAGGTGAAACAGCTGCTGTTCAACCAATACGAGAAATACTGAAGGTATTGACCAAGCTCGTGATGAAATAGGTGATATAAAGGATAGTATACCAGAATCAGAACCAGAGCAAGCAAGAGTCAGAATTGAAGTGAATGATAATTTTACCGAAAAGGGTATTACCTTCATAAAAATTTTAACGTGGCAAAATTACCTGTGCTTGCCGTGCATAGTTATTATGATAGAAAAAGATTTCTAAAACCCGAAGACGCTGATGATGCTGTAGGTCGTGAAATCTGGTTTAAATGGATATTTCGCATATACTACTGAGTTGATCGGGCCCGAAGTAATGATAAAAGAATTACTGCATTTGATAATGGAATAAACAATTATCTTATACATTTACAACAACAACAACAACCACAAATACAAACAACAACAACAACAACAACAATCACAAAAACAAGAACCACAGCAACCAGTCAAAACAACAAGTGAGGAAGAAGAAGAATGGCAGGATGCAAGTTCTGTCCCCGGTGCCACTGGAAGTGGTATTAGTACATGTATTAGGAGGAGTGGTCTTATTACTCCATGTCCCAATAACGTCCTTGCCGATGTTGAACGACTAAAAATTTTGATTGGCGGAAAAGGAGCCGGTAATAATTGCACAGAAATCATTAATAAAGCAGCTGCTATTTATCAGAGATTATTTACAGGCGGAATCGTGGACATTAATGTTTATTGGTCCCTCATCGATGAAATCGTTGATGATTACCACAGTGACTGAGGGTATGCAATTACATCAGTGACAAGAAAATAAGATGATAATACATAATGCTCAACGTGGACCGATCATGGTCAGGGTAATAAATTCGCGATTACCTACGTATAAAGCGATTTACGGGGATGGACTCGGTGATGTTGTTCAGGGTCTATTTAGAAGGATAGCCCCAAAAGCAAAACCGATTGCAAAGCAGCTGGGAATAAAAGCTATTGATGTTGTTCGTGATAAAGATATTGGTACTGTTGGTGATGTTGCCAGTAAAGTATTCTCAGCAATCAAAAATAGACTAGCACGATTAATACGACGAAAACTAATCAGTAAAACTGCCCAGCACTAAAGTTATGCCTGCAAATGTTAGTAAAATAATAAATCAAGCTGCAAATAAAAAGCTATCAGAGTTGGCTGGTGTACCCCTGTCAGAAAAAGAAAAAAAATATAACTGCAAGATTAATAGCAGGAAGTGGTCTTCGTGTTACACGATAACAAATATAAACAATGTCAAACGTGTATCTGATCCCGCATTTGACATGGATGCGCCAGTTCTCGAAGATGAAACTGTGCGCGATTATCAATATTATTCTTATGACGCATGAGAGCCAAATCAGCGTGGGAGAATTGAGCTGCAAGTTCAGGATACAAGTGGATATTTCTTACCCGCTGAAGCATTTATTGAGATCGAAGGTGAAATTCTAAAAACATGATGATACTGAATATGGAGCTGATGTTAGAGTTGGTCTTGTTAATAATGGCATAATGGCGTTGTTTGACAGTGCTACGTATATAATCGACGGAAGAAATATTGAATCAATTCAGAAGGATGACGACGTTGCCACGACGATACTTGGCCTTGCAAGATACAGCGACTATTATTCAAGATCAGCTGGTCCGTCAATGATGTTTGTAACGGATACCACTAACCACCCAGACAACAGACAGTATGACATAAGACGACCAAATAAAGTTACAGCTGCTGCTGACGACGCAGTTGTGGTTCCCGTGGTTCATGGTGCTAATTCAGAATTCAACTTGGGATTCGCAGCACGTCGATCAATGCTGAAAGATGGAAGTAAAAGACTTTCATGTGCAATTCCACTCTCACATATCTTTGGATTTTGCAGAAATGTCAGAAAGGTTATTTTCGGAGCTAAACATACAGTTGGGTACAGACGATGATGCAATTTGGCGACCTGCTGGTGATGCAGCTAAAGTAATACTAAAAAAACTGTCATTGTGGATGCCAACAATGATACCATCACTCGCTGAAGAACAACGGCTGCTCTCTTTTATCGACTTGGGTGGTAAATCAACAATATCATGGTTGACGATGACCACAGATAGTTTTCAAAATAACGCTAATAGTCTGTTTACGTGACAGATATCATCACAGCAAGGTGTCTCTGCACCGCGACATATATTTGTTGCTTTCCAAAATACTGAACGAGTAAACTCACAAGAACACAGTATAATGATATTTGACACACTTGGTGTTACTGAAGTTTCACTGAGAATAAATGGACATCAAGAACCATCCGAAGAGATATTATTGAATTTTGATAACAATGATGTTGCATGTACTTATCATCGTTTGATGACATTTATGAGACGTGATCAAAATGTTGATTCTGGTCTACAAATATCACAACTAGATTTTACAAAGCTTTATCCGATTTATTATTTTTCTCTGGAACATTTGGATCTGTTTAGGCAATCTGTCTTTGATATACATTTTCGAGATCGTGTGGCAAGAGAGCTATTGCTAATCACAGAGCAATTGCTGTTAACTCCAGATAAAACAATGCTACTTGAAGGTGTTGGCGGACGAATGAGTCATTGATGCCCCAGTGGAAAACATGTAATTAAATCGCTCATGATATCATAATGTCATATCATTATGTTAGTGTCAGTCTGACTCCTGGTCAGATTAAAAAGCTACAATCAGTGTCAAAAAGGAACTGGGAATAAAAATATTACTGAAATCAGAAAAGTTCGCAGGTGGTCCAAATAAATTATAACTGACAGAAAGTTAACTCAGGCACTTCAATGGAGCCAAACGATCAGCGACTGGTGTTAGATTTAATCTTTCTGCGGGTGCCATTAAAGACGCAGTCAGGACGGGTGGTATATTTTCACTTCATTTCCCCTACCCCCCTATAGTGAGAGAAGTAGAAGCGAGGCCAATTGACTTCTTTGTGGCAGGGCTACCCCTGGAAGTAGAAACCGAGGAAGTTATTGCCAGGATTGAGAGCAAACTTCAGACAACGGTAAAAAGACAAAATGGCAACAGTGTGGGGTTTTCCTAGCGTCAAAATCGGAGTACGGATAGTACCCATAAATAGATTAGACGCAAAGAAAATACCCTCACACTTTTATGTAATGGGTTTCCTTCTCAGAACGTTGTATCACGGTTGCGAGAAAGATGGGGAAATGCCCTAAATGCAGAAATATTGGCCATGCTGCCAGAGGTTGTCAAATCTTTTTGCCTGGGGCTACTTACGCAGGAGCTACATATGCGAGCAAAGTAGCTCAAACTAATGGTAATGACAATCTAAATGAAAGGGATTTAGCGGAAATACAAAACGCAGTGGACTTACTAATTGAGCAGACAAGGGCACAATCAGTGGGAGAAAAAGAAGGAGGAACCACAAGCTTTATCCCAGAATAGAACAAAAAATGACGAGAACTCCCAAAAAAACGGAGGAAAAATCTGACGACTTAATTCAGGGTCAAGGGTGGGAAAAATTCTTAAGCCCTTTTAAAACACCCACTCACCAATCTACAAGGAACAAGAATTTTGACGACAGAATTCTTGAGAGCAATAGATTCTTCCCCTCAACGGAGGAAGATGAGGGACTTGATGACTCTACAGAGAGTCCCAAGGAAGTGGAGGAAAGCGGCCATATTGACCTTTTGGGGATTAAACCCCTGACCTCCACCCCAATTACACCGATTCCCACAGAAAAGATTGTAAAGAGAAAAATGCGGCTAATTTCCCTATCCTCCTCAGGGAGCGATACCCCATTAGAAACTAAAGAGGGGAATAAGTCCCTCCCAAAAAGAAAAAGGGGGGAGCACAGCTGATAAACCTGTAGAGAAGGATGGGGAACAGTCTGACGCGGAAACGCACAGGAATGTTGAAGACGAACAAGACGAGAATGACTTAGAAAAGGACAAGGACACAGGCAAGGATATGGACATAGAAAAGGAACAAGAAAACGGACAAGAGACGGAAATGGAGACAGGTAGTATACTGATGACGAATGACATAACAGATGAAACAAAGAGGGCTAACCCCCCCAAAAAAAACAAACTAAAATTTAATATAAACTTTTAAAATTAAGTGATAATTTTATTTAAATAATATTAATAACAAAGATGACAGATACGGCCGCCTGTGATAAAACTAAAATGGAAGGATCTAACTTCGATATAGCTTCAATAAATATAAATGGTGTTAACAAGGACAAAATTGATCAACTAATTACAGCAATTATATTTTAATCCAGGAAACAATGGTTTTACTAAAGATTTATTGACATATACAGAGGGAAAATTAGATGCTATAGTTTTAACAAGTAATTTTATAAATGAGGATATTAAGGAGGGAGTGGCTACTATAATAACAAAAATCATTTTAATTGGGAGAAAATCGAGGGAAAAAATACTTTGAGGGCAGGGTACTTCACATTAGGATAAATAACGTATACTTCCCTGCAAACAAACACAAAGTGATTTTATTGAAACTCTTCACAAATATATAAGTGAATAATCTATGGAAAAACCAGTTATTGGTGGGGATTTTAACTGGGTAGCGGATAATATAGACAGGGTGGGGGAATTAACATCTAATGATGTAATTTTTAGGAGAAACATGTTAGATTTGTCTAATAAACATAAACTAGACGATATATATAGAAAATGAAATTTACTACGCACAGAATATACATATGAATACAAAAATGGATTGGCAAGCAGGCTTGATAATTTTATGGGACCCATTTTAATAAGGGAATATATGAGAAGGCAAAAATCTCGGATCATAAACCAAATGAACTAAAACTAAAACTTAATAGGATTAAATGGGGTAAGGGAACATGGAAATTTAATAATAAACTTTTAGATAATGAAGAATTTAATAATGAAATAAAGACTTTAATAAATGGGGTATCGTCAACTGAGGGAGAAAATATACATCAATGGGATAGTTTCAAAAGGGAAATAAAAAAAATATAGCTACAAGATTCTCTAGAAGAATTAGCGAGTTAAGGAAAAAAGAAAAAGAGGAGATAATCATTCAACTAAAGGGAAATGAGAAAGATTTTATTACAAGGAAACTTAGAAAAAATTAGGGAGGAGAAAACAAGGGTATAGAAATTAGGGCGGGCAAATTCTCAGATCTGTACAAAAAAGCTAGGGGACTATTTAAAAGAGGAATTTAGGAGGGGGGAGGAAAAAAATTTAAATATTTTAAAAGATGGGGATATCTTATTAACTGAAAAACACGAGATCCTGGATAAAATAAAGACCTTTTATAGTGACTTATACAAAACCCAAAACATAAATAGCGAAGAAATAAATTTGTGTCTAAAAGATGTTAAATGTGAGCAAATTACATCAGAACATAAAGACTTCTGTGATGGCTTCATATTTACAGAAGAACTAAATACTATCAACTCCCTAGCCAAAGGGAAGACACCAGGAAGAGATGCACTCACGGGGGAATTTTATAGAAAATTCCAACGTCAGTTAGCGGCAATTATGGAATCCTTGTATAACAACATTCTTCTAAAAAATGATAAAATGACGGATACAGTGAGGGAGGGAATAATATCACTAATCTATAAAGAGAAGGGTGACAACAAAGATTTGGAAAACTGGAGGCCCATCTCCCTTCTAAACAACGACTATAAGATTTTAAGTAAAATATTAGCTAAGAGTTAAACATTGTATGAGTTCTATAATTAACAAAAATCAAAACGTGTGGGGCTCTGGGGAATGATATCCAAAATATTTTAAATATTAAAACAATAGAATTTATAAAAGAATCAGGACAAAGAGGTGCTATGGTACTTCTTGACCAAGAGAAAGCTTTCGACAGAATTGAGCATAACTATGTACAAAAAGTACTTGAAAAATTTGGTTTCGGTGAAAATTTCCGAAAATGGACCGAAATCCTGTACAGAGATAACTGCAAGGGTACAGGTAAATGGAGGTATCACGGAAAAATTTGAAATACAGAGGTCAGTAAGGCAAGGCTGTCCTCTGTCAATGCTATTATACGTAATAGCAATTGAAATACGAAGTATTAAAATAAGGACTAATAAACTTATAGAAGGAATTAAGATCCCAAATTTTAGAGAAGAATTGAAAATGCTCCAACATGCTGACAACTGCACCAACTTAGGGCCCTAATTCTTTTAAACACCTTGAAAAAAGAATATGAAAATTTTGGTAAAGCTTCTGGGTCGTAAATTAACCATGAAAAAACAAATTTTAATAATAGGCAACTGGAGAGGGAACCACCCTGAGCTTCCCCCCCCCCCCACTTAATAAAAGATAAGGTCAAAGCCTTAGGAATTTGCTTTGGGAGAAATGAAAAATTAGAAAACTTACAAAATATTAAAGATAAATTGAACAAAAGCATTACAATCTGGGCACAAAAGCCACTATGTATTATGGAGCACGCATAAGTTGCTAAAACTTATTTTTACTCTAACATGAATATTTTAAAATCTTTAGATCTTAAATATCAGGTTTTAAATAGTCTAGATAATGAAATAAAATATATATGGGGTTTTAAACTACATTATATTGAAAAAGAATTATATAGGGAAAATAAAAGGGGGAGGGGGATTAACTTTACCTAATCTGAAATGGATTCAGGAAGCTAACTTTTTAAATCGATTTTTAAAAATTAAAGCGACCCTGGATATGCCGTGGGAAGCTGTCTACATCTACTGGTTTGGGCTTATTAGTAGAAATAGGATAGACATTTATAGAAACAACTCCTTGATTAAAAAATTGTTGACAAAAAATTTAAACATAAAAAGATTTGATTTTTAAATATAGGGATATTAAAGAAATTTGGGAGGGGGAAAAATACATATAAATTAATAAGGGAGATTTGTACTAAGAATATAAGATGTAAAAGTAGAAAGAGAAAATTGGGGAGTGGAATGGAATAACTCCTGGACAAATTGGGCTAACATTAAATCGTTAAAAATTCAAAGTATTATATTTAAATATCTACATAATGTATGGCTGACTGGGGAGGTAGCTAAAAGGGGATGATTAAAATACTACCCAAATGTCCCCTCTGCAAAGCCAGTAACTTTACTAAATCTCATGTTATGATTTAATGTATAAATAAAAAAAGGGAAAGGGATAAAATTGATTCTACATCCAAGATAGACAAATACCAGAGAAATAGAATATTATATTTGGATGCGAAATTTGATAAAAAGAAATCCTTTTTGATCTAATAAATTACATAATAGATACTATTGAGAGAATGCGGACAGGTTATTGTTATACGTAAATAACCTGTCCCATTTAAATATTCTAATTTATGCCCTTTTCGGAAAATTTAATAGAGATCTTACAATCTTATAAAAAATATATATTTCTCTGGGTTAATTTTTTTTTTTTAATAAATAATACTAATCAACTTTAGACACCTGGGTCCATAAGGTATTAATATATTAAAATGAATTTTTTTAAAAATTTTATAATTGTTTATGAATTATTCTTATTAGATATGTAGTATACAAAGACAGGGTATCTGCACATGGATGAAGTAGGAGACAGAAACGCCACCGGGCTATACCACAGAGCGCTACGCGAAGTGGAAAGGCCGGTGGAAGAGCCTCCGAAAAACACATGTGCAGAAAATGGACATACAATACACATACACAAGGGGGAAAAATTTTTCACAAATGGATTCGAGATTATACATAGGAAACAGGGACTAACATATATATATATTTCCTTTTGGACTTTTTATATCTGGTTTAATGCCGGAGAGTATGGAATAAGGCTATGTCAATTTGTTAAGGGAAACATGTCATATGAAATAAATAAAGACATGCGGCTCCTTACAAGACTAGTCTTATGACCAACCTCCTATAATTCAAAATTTATAAATAAGAAACGACACAACACTTACTTAAAACAAGAGGCTTTTTTGTTTTTTAAAATTTATGATTAGTGCACCGTTTCTTACGCAAAATTCCAAATTTCAAAAATAAAATATAAATAATAATCTTAATTATAGATCACAATATTTTAGTAGAAAACTTGAAAAGAATTTGGTTACTCTGCCGTCCTTACATCTACATCAATAGCATACATAGACTATAGCAATACACAGATAGCATACACAGGACATAGGGACCTTTGGCAAAGGTCACTGGATATAAAAAGGTGAAGTTTCCTAATCGGGCGATTAAAACCAGAGCGGGAAACTTGTCTTTCAGATAACACTAGGGACATAAAAACACCCCACTCCAAATTGGGTTCAAAATTTTAAAATTAGAAACACTTGCAACACCTCCAAGGGGGATACACGAAAACAAATACGTTTTGATTTTTTTGGCTAAGGGGGGGGGGGGCATCTGTCTGGTGCCCCCCCCACAAAAAAAGTATTGGTTGAAACACCAATTACATATTTCTAAACAAAATGGAAATGATTTCATTATACAAGTACGTAATCCAAGGTCAGTATCTTCAAAATCTTCATCCTTAGATGAAGTCACAGCAATTTGAAAGATACATAAATTATTCATGTAGAAGATATTGAAAATATCAGAAAACGTTAAAAGAAAAGTTTACGAAAAGATGCATGTAATGGAAAAAAGTATAAATGATGAATACAATTTTTTGAGTGAAGAAAGAGGCACAAGTACCATACACCTGAAGTTTACAAATAATCGCCTGGGGTAGTTCTGTCAGGAGTGTCAGTAATCGTTACAAAAATTTAAAATTATACACATCAAGCTCTGTTGAGACTGGAGGCATGGAAAAGAGTTGTGATTGCAGAGACTTGTATTTGCGTCTTAATTGTAATTATCAAAATTTACTACCTATAAATATATCTGAGACGGAAAACAGGTTAAGGGAAGTGTGAAAAGTACAATGCGATCGCTGATTCTTTCCTGATATTGGATCTACAATCTGCATAATCGGTAAAGGTCTGATGTTTGCTCTCAGTGCTTCATTTCAGTCTTGGTGTTATCCTCACTGACCAGTGCTTCAGTTTTTGCAGCGCAGTGTTTTAGCAATACATGTAAAAACGTCATTGACATAGAAGTGAATAGATATGGGTATTGTAGAAAAGCTTTCTTCTAATTCTTAATAACGATAATAATAATAATAATAATAATAATAATAAATCTTTGAAACGGTCCTTTCTAATCCGGGCCTTTTCCATCCATGGCCTTTCCGACCCGTTACTGGCGTTTCTGGACTGGGTCCTTTTAACCCGGGCCTTTTCCTTACCGGTCATTTCTGACCCATTACGGTATACATGTAACACGTTTCTGTTGGACAATTGCTGCCCTTAGGCGAAGTGTTAGCAAAATGTAGATATAGAATGCGGGGTATCCAAAAGGAGAACATAGGATTTTAAAGACAGTAAAATTAGAATTTATATATTATATAATATTTTTGTGGAGAAAGGAATATCCTGCGTTCCATATTTTTAAAAGAAATCAAAGTTAAATATTAACCAAGTTCAATTAAAATTGTCAAAAGAGCCGATAAAGATCTAGGCATTTATCTTATTGCAAATCACTCATCCTTTACAGAGCCTCGTCGTGGTAAACTATGTAGATTAAACAGTACTCGTTTGCTGATTGTTCAGCAGGAAGGGTTTTTTTTTAGTTGTACAGCCATGCAAGAGTCCATTAATCGTTAATCGTTATTAAGAGCATATTTCGCGCCATTTGATTTTCTTAATCCGCTCACGGTTCAAAAATCCTTTTAGGGATACTGGTTAGGGCTTGATTGTGTGTTTGTGTGTGTGTGTGGTATAGTGAAACATCGAAAATCACCAATTAAAAAGATGTATTAGCATATTAACATTTAAGAAGTGCAATGTAAATAATGTAACTTTGTTTATGGGTTCCATCCATATTTGTTTTGTATTAGATATAGATAGAAGTGCAAATTGATCCACTGAGATTAATTCGAAACGCAGAATGGGAAAGATGTTTAGTATCTAGCCTAGTACCCCTTGACATTGACTAGGCTTGTTGACAAGGGCACAGTATCACAATGGACATGTGTCACACCATACAATTTTCATTGAGGAGACAATTTTTTGGCAAAGTTGCTAATTCGCTAGAAAGGTCATGATTCATCGCATTATCTTATGTTTTGCATAAAATACGTGGCTTAAAACTGACTAGCTTCTTGAATGAGACAAATTATGACGCAAGATCCGAAATTTTAAACAAAGTGTTTAATTGCAATACTTTCTGCAAGATGCTTGTATTGAAATATGATCATGTAACTTGGTAATTAACACAACAGGAAAGGAGATGGAACTCGAGTACAGACTCGTTAAGAAAATGTTTAATAATGATTAAATGTGGCTCTGAAAGCCATCTTTGAAGATGCATCTAAGTGCATAGGTAATGTACCGGATTTGTCTTCCGATCTGGAAAAAAGCTTGTAGGCCATCGGACCTTTTACAAACTTGTATCAAAGTGGGATCCATGGTAGACTAGACTGGATCACTTTCAACCAATCCTTGAAATTTTAAAAAACTTTGTTTTAGAATGAAAGGCATATTTCTGTATTTTTACAGATCTACGATTCTACTTTATTCTTTGGATCAGTTGTGTTAAAATATCTACCAACATGAGTCCAGAATGACAAGCTTCGTAAGTTCGATGAAGTTTGAAAAACCAATGAG
The DNA here is from genome assembly GCA_016617855.1 of Megalonaias nervosa. NCBI lineage: Eukaryota > Metazoa > Mollusca > Bivalvia > Unionida > Unionidae > Megalonaias > Megalonaias nervosa. The sequence goes on along the minus strand of JAECUM010036575.1, from coordinate 5,821 downwards.
AAATATTGCACGAAGTAATGACTACGTTTCAGTTGCTATACTTTCAAATTAGACATTTTTTTTTGTTTATTTTAATCAATTTATGTAGAGTACAAAAACGAATATTGAAAGGAAGAAAAAAAGTCGAATTAAGACTCGATAAAGATTGATCTCAATCTTCCAACGGCTCATTGTAAAGAGTGAAAATCACCCTATTTCTCCACGTAGACTTGAAGTTTATTATTCGCATGTACGATATAACTATCACATCTTTGTATTTTATCTAACTGTTCTAACAGGAAACAAAGTTAATGGCTATATTCTGACACATTCCAAACCCCACCCAAAGGAAGCAAAAACAAAACAAGCTTGGATGCAGCACATACGTTGTTCGAAGGTTTGATCACACCTACTTGAAACCGGGGCACAATTTGTTATGAATTTTGCTCTGATAAAGTGTTCTTTTCTTCCCAACCACAATTCACTTGAATATAATGCCAAACATGTGATCCAAAAATATCTTGCTGCTCATGACTGAAGTCGAACATACCTTATTAACCTTCAGATTTTATGAAGCTCTCCGGTGGCCCAAGTGGGTAGAGCGCCGCATCGGATGCGGGAGGTCTTTGCTTCGAACCCTGGACGAGTGATACCCGAGACTTTAAAAAATTATACTAGCAGCTGCTGTTGTTGTGGGGTTTAACGCCATTTAGCACACGATAAGCTTATACATGGCGGCAAGTATTAATGGTGGAGGAAGAACCCGGGAAAACCCCGGAAAGAACCACCGACCCACGAGAAGCTACTGGCAAGCTTTTTAACATATCCACATTGGCCGAATCCGAGAAGCGAACCCACGCAGACAGGTGAGATGGCAGTGATCCGTAACGGAGAGCGCTTTACACCACTCATCCACTCGGGGCCCCTACTAGCAGCTGCCTTGCTTGGCGCTCAGCATTAAGAGGTTGGTGTTAGGACTGGTCGGCCTGGTGTCAGGATAATGTGACTGAGTAGGACGTGATGCTACACGTCTGCGTCATGATGCCCCAGTGCTAGACATCACCATAAACTTTGACACCGTAGCAGTATGACTAAGAATTATTAAAGCTACGTTAAAAAAACCAAATATCGCACGCACGCACTCACATACACACATTGTTTTCAAATCATATTTCTGAACGGTCTGATATATTTTATTTTCCACATCTAGACATGCGAATTATATGTACCCATTTCGATTAAGATTTTAAAAAATACCCGTTGGTTTTTCCTTTACGACACTTCAGAAGAATCTGTTGTACGTCCTAATATTTACACTAAACTGATCAGAAGTGAATGATGGTGCAATATCAATATATCCTTTATGGAATGGTATGGAATTATCAAATACGATGATCGGAAGATACATTTTACCTTACAGAGTTACAGACGATAACAAAGTCTCCCACATTTTTAGTTCAGTATATTCGTAATAAAACGTCTATTTAAAAGTACAAATTGCTTAAAATGAAGATGTCAGCTACGTTTCTTTAATGGGTAGTCGTTAACACTGGAGTTCACATATAAATTAAGATTCTTTTATTATTACGATAGATATAAATATCGTACCAACATCGACTAATAAACAAGGTGGAGAGGGCGGGGTATATAATGGAGCCCACAGTAAACATGGAGGCCACAGAGACCGGGTTACATTTCTCGCTGTTTCATTTGATATAACTTTGGTATAGCATTACATTTGCAAAAGGCAACGCACATCTTTCTAGATTTAATTCGCTCTGAAGAACTTCATTTGTTTTGCCAATTATTTTGTGATTTTGTACTTTAAGTCAGATTGCTTGACAAAAAACGTTAGTAGTGCATATTGACTTTTTCGAAGCGATTCTCATCCTGACGACTGCAATGATTATTTTGACGATTATGACCAATATTAAGATACGATATCATGATACATGTCCTAAGGCTATTTAGAACTTCTCTTATTTGTTCTTATATATTTTCACTTTTTAATAGGAGCAGAAATGGACGTGAACCCCTCATCACAGAAGGCGATAGCTGTATTTCAGCTAATTCAAGTGCTTGGTGTGATCGTTGGCGTGGCAGTGTCCATAAATTATCTTTTATTTTACTGCCTCTTTTTGGTAAGAAAACTACCCGGTATAATACTACTACTAATTATTATTATTATTATTATTATTATTATTATTATTATTATCCAAATTACAGCATGAACAGTTTAATAATGAGGACTACGAGAAGGACAATAACAAGTACTATAACTATGCTGCTGCTATTACTGCTACATATAATTCCATCACGATTATCATCATCATCATCATCATTGTCATCGCTATTAGCGACAATACCATCTCGCCTATGCCCGTGTCGGTTCTATTCTCGGGCTGAGTCATTGTGGATAAATAAACATTAGCAGCAGCTTCCTGTTGGTCAGTGGTTCCTATCAGGGTTTACCCGGATTTCCTGCACGAAATGAATTGGCCGCCAAGTATAGCCTATCGTGTGCTGGAAAATGGCGTTAGATCCAATACATCAACAACCAATACCACAAGTAAAATCGTCATCCAATTTATACGGCAACAAACAACACTAACATCATGACAGCATCCACACATTACACTACCACATTTTCCGATCCCCTATCATCATAAAACGACAATTACACGAGAACAAGGTTAATTAACAACATAGGTACCATTAAAAGTATCTTACTCCTTGTCGTTTTAACAACCTTTCTCATGCTACTGCTACAGCCACCACCATAACCGCTGCAAAGCTCCTGTTACTCTTTCAATTTGATATTTCTCATACATTCTTATATATTTCTCCACTCGCAATTTGCAAATTATGGTAATTACACATCTGCATAAATTTCACTGAATATATGAACTTATTAATCAAATGTATATATACATATACGCGTTTATTACGTTGATATTTATGCATGTATATGTGGTTGTATGTATATATTATGGATTGTGTCAGAATCATCAAAAAGTAAGCTACGATTCATACATAATACCAACGAGAGACCCAAACAGTCTTGGAACTTTGCCAATCTTACATTTCAGGCCAAAATTCCCGTAGTATTGTTCATCATGTGCTGGTTTGCATCGAAATGCAAATACCAGGACCTGATCGTTATTCTTGTGAGTAAGAATACACTCACACACGCACACTGTTACGACTCCATGGTCTTAAACTAAGTAACAAAGAAAATAAATTTAAGAGGAGGTTCATTATTATGCTGTAGATCAAAAACAAATCCTAAAAGTTCTATTTCAAGTCCAAAAGATCAGTTCCGGATAAACTCCAGATCTTGAATGTGCTGATGTACCAATAGCATTGAGTGTTCTAAAGTGCCGACAGTCTTGATGTATGACAACATTGTCCAGAACTCCTTCAAATGAATGCACAATAATATCCAAAACAGTACCTAATCAAAGCAGTCATATTAGCACTTTGTATTTCCAATGAATAATTTAAATAAACGATTCCTCTCAAATTAAATCTAAACACACCATTAAATACATATGCAGACTGAAAATAAGATAATACCAGTAATGTTAACGAAGAGAATAAGATGGATATATCGGAATGATAATGTTTTTATTTGGTATTAGATGAATTCCATTTTGTTTGCCCAGCTTACGACCATTTAAGAAATAAATACTTTAATGAAGTTTCTTTATTATCTCTTTCTGTGTAGACAAAATTGCATCCGAGTCGAGCAATATATTAATTACAAAAAAATCTTTCTTACTACATCAATTTGACTTTTTATTTTAGACAATGTCGATAACTCAAACGAATGGTGAATAATATACTTAGAGGCAGTAAAATCTTTATAAAATAATGCACCGATTTTTTGGAAATTATGTATATATGCTCATGATAAAGACCATATTTAACTTCTTTAAACCATGGTGCACATTATATTTACTTGCATTGTAATTTGCAATATAATCCGGTGGCCTAATTACTGAAAAGTATTATTATTATTATTTGTAGCAGTAGTAATAGTAGTGGTACTAGTGGTAGCTGTAATAGTAGTAGTCCCTCTCACTATTTTATCCTCCAGTGTCCTTGAATGTAGATTTTAATATTTCCCACAGCAATATTGTCAAAATAGATACTTTTATTTCTATTCAGTGTAAAATAAAGAATTAGTGTTTTATGAGGCATGTTTCTTGAGGTTTAGATTTCATTGCTCGAGAAAAGACTAAGGTAATTAAAACTTTCCACCATATCACTATGACTCCCTGCTATACCCCATAGTTCGTTTTGCCTTAATGGACCACCCTTTCCTTAACACCCTAATTTTAGTCTTTATGAAGATTAATATTTTGAGTCTATTTATAATCGTTGTTGTGCAAATTATCCATTAGGTTTTGTAAACCCTCTTTGTTTTCTGAAAATAAAACGAAATCTTCGTGAACTGTGTCAAAAAAATAAATACAATGTTTCTAAATGTACAGCCATTTGACCGCACTGGGGGCCTCAGCGGTTAGAGCGTCCGCATCGGATGCGGCAGGTCTCTAGTTCGAACCCCGGCCAAATCATACCAAAGACTTGTAAAATGGTATTAGCAGCTGCCTCTCTTGGCTCTCAGAATTAAGTTAATGTTAGGACTGGTCGGCCTGGAGTCAGAATAATATGACTGGATGGACCGTGATGCTGAATGTTTGCCACACGATGCCCCAGTGCTAGACATCTGATTTGGCCCTTTGACCGTTATAGTAAATACTATCAACTAGTTCACTGATTTCTTAAAAGTCGTGAAAAAGAAGTATTTTCATACACAGTTGTCAAACTGGGCCTGGGTGCTTTTTAAATCTTGAAAGAATGCAATGGCATGTTGCGCTTACTATTTGTAATTATTAATTTTGGCTTTCATGTAATGAAAAGTGAAAGGGCTACATTTTAAAGAAAGCTCTAATGGTGAATAATCAGAATATGTTGTAATATCCTGAACATAAAAAATTGGTGAGGATTGAAACAGTACAAGCAAAGAGTAAAATAGGTCTATAATACTACGCCCACGTACGGTCTCTGTAGGTAAATTTACCAATCCCTCTATCCGTAAAAAGCCTACCATTACCTATTCTCAATCCAGTTACCTTACACAATTCAAAGAAACAATTACCAAAATGCATTTGAACTTTTGTCCATAAAACTGATATTTTCATTATCAATGTAAAAGTCAGAATTATTTTCTATATGAAATCGGGTTTTCAAGTTCTACCATTTACCAGCAAGTGTAATATCGTCGCCTTCAGTATTGTACTAATTTGCATCACTCTGTATTTCACCAAAAAATATGTTGCGATTAACAATAACTAGTATTATTTCTGGCCGTAAACGATTTAATTTTCCGCTATAATTAAGCAGAATCGGACGTCTCTTTGATTTAAACAATATTTCTAACGACTTGCATTTTATATATAATTACAGGTCCACTTCAGCGCTATACTCAGTAACGCTTAACAAGTCTCAGCTCAGCGACCTTTGCAGTTTGGGGAATATGGAAGTCTGCTCGAGATGTCGTTCTCCGTGCAAGATCTGGCGAACGCAATCTCGACTATGGAGTTGTTAGTGTCCCTCAACCACACGAGACACCAGTTAACTTGTACCGATCGTAATGGCATGCGAGTTGCGCAAGACCATTGTGATGAACCAATGCCGACTTTGTGATAATGACAACGTTTCCAAGGACAGGGGCCAGTATTATGCGACAACGGTCCCAGTTAATGAAAATGATGTTAATTGTCCATTTTAGGACTCGGGTGTCTTAAATATGTAATCCCTGTTTTAATCTTTCATA